>CAUOFW020005391.1:584318-664404 GCA_963454935.2 Ilex paraguariensis
AAAAAAAAAAAAAAAAATTTCACCAGAATATAGAATGTTGAATCTGATAGCGAACTACAACATTGATCCAAAGTCCTATATTTCTGACATCCCAGTTTTGAGAACGTGCATGTTATATGCTATATGAAGGAGATTAGATCGAGATCTACTATTGATGATTTTTAGGACTATTTGGAGAGCCTTTTTGGAAGGAAGTGTATTAGATGATCTGCCTTTTGGATCACTGATCGCTTGTATCTTCAAGGGCCAAGGAGTTGTAGTCTTGCTCAAGGATCAAACACAGAACCACATGAGGCCTTTAACCAAGAGTTCACTCAAGTAGAGTAAGGCCTAGGCTAACTGTGTGGTTGTAGTATAGGGGAGAGGAGAGGTGACAGAGGTTCCATATACTAAGACTGGACTTCGTGTACCACCAGTTCACCCTAAAACTAGTAAGTCTAGCCCCCCACCAGCACCACGTGAGCCCAATTCAGATATTCTAATTGCTTAGTTAGCATCAATGGTTGATATTCTGACTAGAATGAAATAACACAGGGAGGAGCATCATCATCTTACTTCTCAGAGGGTAGATGTGTTAAATGGTCAGATTGTGAGCACGAAGTAAGCTTAGTAGGTTGTCTTTGGTTTGCTTACTTAGATAGTTGGATGACTAGGTAATTTGATCAAGGATAAATAGATTGAGGGAGATCTAGTGTTAGATGAGTCAGATTTAGACACCGAACTTCCCATACAAGATGGTGGACTGAGGGATGGTAGTAGATTATGATGAGATGATGCAGTCACTAGAGCTATTTTAAGGCTTCTGTTTAGGTCATATGGGAGTTTTAGTATTCATTAATCAGTTGTCGTTTGTATTTAAGTAGTTTATTTTTCTGTTGAATTTTTTTACTTTATTTTATTTTCATTTGTTGTGAACTTACTCTTAATCCCGTTATTGATGTTTATCATTTAGACTTTGAGTTGTATGTCTTTTTTTCCTTTGCTTACTTTACATTAATGATTTAGTTAGTTGGTCTATGTTTATACCTTCTTGTTATGCCATGATTCTATGTCACACTTGCTATAGGTTATCATTGGATTGGCATTTGTGACAAAAAGTAGGGAAAATATTTTAGGTACTTATGAGAGGAATCAAGAAGATTTACTCTTGACTAGCCTTAGTATGCTGCATGTGAACATAGTGAAGGGAAGTTTGGAAAACGTGGAATTATGCTTGAAAAGATATATCTCGCAACAGGATTGATGAATAGGTTATATATGGACCTATATCATAGAGTGCTTAGATATGTTTCTTATCTTGAGGGGTTCGAAGGTTCCCTCTCACTCGTAGTGGGTTGGTGCCTTGTGAGGACCAAATCACTATTCGTTTACGGTGGATCACGCTGTGTTGATATACCATAATCCTAGGAAAGATTCAACATTGTTGATGTGTCAGTAAACGCCCTTCCTGAAGTGTCTTACCTTGCAAGGTGTATTGTTGAGAAAGGTGGAGTTGTGGTCCAGATATATTCATATTGTAAATTATTGTTTATTCATCTTAGGTAAATGAGATAATTTTTTGTGAAACTTGGTTTATATGAAGAACTTATTACTATTTTAAAATGTTAATGTGCTTGCCCCGTAAACTTGAGATCGCCAAATCACACTATTTTATGTCTAAATTATATATGTTATTTTTCAACTGTGACTTACCTCTTTTATTGGTTTTCTAAATGTTGTTTCGATTTGAGAGGGTTTTTCACTTGGGCTTAGTGCTCATCTTACATTATATCTATTTTTCATATTTTAGTTTTAAGGATCATACTCTTTTCGGTGAGCAAGTTGATTGGGTCACTCAGGTAGATCATGATATGGATCCAGAAGTGGATGTTCAGGGCTATTCTCCCAGTTTAATTTTCTTAGTTGTGGTTGATTGAAATCGTGTGGAATTTGTGCTTCGTCAGAACATTTCACTAGAGAGTGTCCTACCATTCTAGCATTTAAGGAAGTCATGATGGAACAATCCAATGTCATTTCCAATTTTAGCAAGCCTTATTCCAACATGCCACCCAAATTTCAATTTGAGGAACACATAGCCCATAAATTAGCAACAACGTCCAACTCCACCATAACCTCAGGCCCCGAAACCATATCCATCTTATAAGCTGCTACACAAAAGAAGCCTAGAAGATACCTTGAACCAATTTATTCAAAGTCAGATTAGTTTTAACACTCAATCTACCCATGCATTCAATGACTTCAAGGCCCAAACATCATAGACCATCGATGATATCAAAAGTTACATAGCTAAGCTGACCTAGTCTTTGAGTACAACGGAGAAGGGAGAATTTTAATCTTAACCTAAACCTCCATAGGGTCAAACCTATGCTAATGTTTCATCATCTAAATGTTGTCCAAGCCAAGTTCAACCAGTTACCATATTGAGAAGTGATGAAGTAATTGACATGACCATTACAATACTTGACCAGTGGTTGAGTCAAATCTTATAAATGACCCAATTGAGTCTGAAACTACTGTTCAAAATGAAACAAATTCTCCTAACAAGAAAGAAAAATCAAGTCCTGTTCCTTTTCCTTTTCCTCAACGAGTCAAAAAATCTCAACCATTGAACAATCATGCTAAAATTTTTGAATTTGTTAAACAAGTAAAGATTAACATCCCATTGTTGGATGCAATCAAGCAAGTCCTATCATAAGCTAAGTTTTTGAAAGATCTTTACATAGTGAAATAAAGGATCAATGTAAAAAAAGAGCATTTTTCATTGAACTGACTAGTGCTATCATCCAGCACAAGGCCGCCCTAAATTACAAAGATTTTGGAAGTCCTACAGTCTCATGCATAATTAGAAACTTAAGGATTGATCAAGCTTTGTTGGATCTTCGAGCAAGTGTCAATTTGCTCCCATATACAGTCTATGAACAGTTTGGGTTAGGTGAGTTAAAACTCACTAATGTCACATTGCAGTTAGCTATCTAATCTATAAAAATGTCATGGGGAGTTGTTGAGGATATCCTTGTTCAAGTTGATAAATTCTATTCCCTTGTGGATTTTATTGTTTTGGATACTTAGCTAGTCGCAAATTTCAGTTATTTTGGGTCATACGTTCCTTGCTACGTTTAATACTTTGATTAATTGTACTAGTAACATAATATTAAAATTGAATGTGTTTGATATTACTAAGAAATCTAGAGAATAATAAGATTTGCAAGAAGTGAATTGCATTGGTTCATTGTCTCAAAATTTGTTTGAAAATGCATGTAATAAGAAAGAAAGAGAGTTCCATGAATTGTTTGAATCTATGAATGTGAATGAATTGTAAATAATATTGAGTCCATTGTAGATATACCCACTGTTTGAAAATGGGTTATAAAATTTGAAGAATTATCACTCAATGGAACAAAGCATGTTGAATCAAGTGTCATGGCCCTCAAGCCAGAGTTGAAACCCTTCCAACTGACTTGAAATATGTCTTTTTAGGGGAGGATGAAACTTATCCAATAGTGATATCTTCAAAGTTGTCAAAGTCACAAGAATTTTCAAGTGCAATTGGTTGGAATGTAGCCGATATTAATGGAATAAATCCTCTTCTCTGTACAGATTGCATATAATTGGAGGAAGACTCTAAGAGCTCCCAAATGCCACAATGAAGGTTAAATCCACATCTTAAAGAAACTGTTAGGGCTAAAGTACTTAAACTATTAGATGCAAGTATTATATATACCATCTCTGACAATAAATGAGTCAGTCCTGCATAAGTAATACCCTAAAAGTCAAGTGTTACGGCAGTAAGAAATCAAGAGGGATCCTCAATTGGTATTTTTACTGATCATGTAGCTTTGAAGTACTTGTTCACGAAGAATGATGTCAAACTACACCTCCTCCGATGGATATTCCTACTTCAAGATATTGATCTTATTATCAAAGAAAAAAAGGGAGTAGAGAATGTGGTGGCTGACCATCTGTCAAAGCTAAATTATGATAGAAAAGAGGAACCTCTACCATTAAAGAAACTTTTTCTAATGAGCAACTTTTTACAATTACTAAGGTGCCTGGGTATATGGATATTGCCAATTATTTGGCCACAAGTACCATTTATTTTCATTATAACTTGACTGATAAAAAAATATATATAATTTGGTATTTTGCATACCAAATCATGAAATCAGCTAGGTTATTTCATTTTGTCTTTCTGAAACTTGTGGTGGACATTTTTCTTCAAAGAAAACCGTTACTAAAATTTTGCAGCGTGGATTTTATTGGCTCACTCTTTTTAAAGATGTACATGATTTCTGTCTAATTTGTGATACATGCCAAAGATTGGGAAGTATTTCTAAAAGAAACATGATGCCCCTGAACCCTATTGTAATCATTGAAATTTTTGACTGTTGGGGTATCGATTTTATGAGACTATTTCCCCTTTTTTTGGATATCTATATTTTTTGGTTGCCATTCATTATGTTTTCAAATGGGATGAGGCAATTCCTTGTCAAAATAATAATCATCGTACAGTGGTTAAGTTTTTGAAAGCACATATTTTGTCCTGATTTGGAATTTCTCGAGCCATTATAAGTGATGGGGGTGCACTTCTTTGTAATTTTCCATTTGAAATTTGATAAAAAAAAATTGATTTCACATAAAATAGCCACCTCTATCACCCACAAACAAGTGGACAAGCTGAAATAGCCAATCAATATATCAAACATATTTTTAAAAAAATGACAAACCCAGACCGCAAAGATTGGTCTTTGCGACTGACTGATGCGCTTTGGGCATACCACGCTACTTACAAAATAATTTTGGGAATGTCTCAACTGTTGGTTTATTGAAAGTCATATCATTTGCCAATGGAATTGGAACATAGGGCATATTATGCAATTAAAATGATTAATTTTGACCTACACAAAGCAGGCACATCCAGGAGACTTCAGATAAATAAGTTGGAAGAGTTACGAAATGAGGCATATGAAAATGCAAAGATTACTAAGGCCTAGATGAAAACATTTCATGATCACAAAATTGTTTCGAAATCCCTTACACCCTCCTAGAAAGTCCTACTGTACAACTCAAGGCTTCACCTATTTACTGACAAGTTGAGGTCTAGGTGGACGGGACCATACAGTGTTAAACAAGTATTTGGATATGGGACCGTTCCACCCCCTTCCTAATTGGATATTGAATTTTTGGAAGAAACTCTCTCCCTAGTTACATTCTCTCTTCTTCATTTATTTACTTACTCTTTTTAATTGGAGAATTGAACCTCTCTCACACTTCGTAGCCTTGACTTGTCTAAGAAGGTTGGTGGTTTTTTAATCTATCCTTGGGAAAGAGTTAGAGCTTTTGTTTTAGTTTTTAATTCTCTTGTATTATATTTTCAACCTTGCTTAGAGAAATGAAGTTCTCCCAATTTACTAGTTTGTGTTGTAGCTATGATGAATGGGTAGGTTTTCATTTGCTCTTTAGTGAGGGGGGAAGGACTTGTTTAATATTTCTTGAGTAATGAAAGTGTGCTTGATCATTTTCCCCAATCTCCCAACATCAACCCTAATTGTTTGCATATATGACTTATAGAAATTGGTGGGTGTCACTCTCACTCGAGCTAGTGCAAGATGTAGGAAAAATTGTGTGTGGATTAACAAATAAGTGCGTGTGTGCAAAAGTGCTCTCCAAGTGGAAGGAGACTTGCAATGTCGTGTTTTACATGGAATGATTTTTCGAAGGTGGTCTCCTCGAGGAAGGCATGGTCAAGTGTTTTCAAAGAGTGATTTATGAAAAAAAAAAAATTGGAAAAATCTTGTGATTTGAAGTTTGGTGGTTTGTGAGTTAAGAAATATGAAAGAAAACAAGGTTGGCTAATCCATAGAGGTCATTCCAATGGAAATGCCAAATCGACTCATTTCATTCAATCAATGGTGTCTCGGTGTTTGATTGATTCATAGGAAGTGAGGGACCAATGTGGTTGCATTGGACAAGAGCATACCCCGTGCCAAGTCTATGGTGTATCAAAAGCCCACAACCATGTCCATACTCAACCTAGTCAAATCAAACACTTTTCACTACAAGAAAGAATGTAAGAGAGTCGATTTCACATACCCAAAAGGAAATACCTCTTGGATTAGCCAACTAAAGGTTTAGCTATCCATAATAAAGGCAAGAACAAACATGAAAGAGAAAAACATGGTGATGAAATCAAACATAGAGTTGTATTAAGGTAAGAAGAAGTTTAAACTACAAAAGAAATGACATTCATACTCAAAATGTAAAGCTTGAAGAGAAAATACCCAAATACAAACATAGAACTAGTAAACCCCAGCTAAACTCAATAAAACTTGAAATAAATGAGAGTAAAGTTCTAGAAAGAAAGATTACATATAGATTGAAACTTACAAGAATGAAAATGGGGAAAGAAAAGCAATAACCCTAGCTTTTCTCTCTAAACTACTCCTAAACTTAGGTAGTCTCGCTATCTAACCTTCTTCCCCCACAAAACTCCTAAAAGAGAGATTATAGATCTATGAAAATTGTGGGTTATTCTTAGTAAAATCCCAACTTTAAACCATTTTTTTTAACTGTGGTACTGGTACCTAGTGATAAGGTACCAGTATCTCAATGGAAGGGAGCTTTAATGAAAGCTCAGACCAGTTTTTGCATATTTGTCATAAATTTTGATCTCGCAGTCCTATTGAGTTGAAATTTTGATACAAGATAGAGGACATCCAGATCTACAACCTTCATTTTTTCACTTTTTCAGATTCAAAGAAAATCATGGTCAAAAATGGGAAATACCGGGGTATCAGTACCAAATTGTGTGGATACCAGTACCAATATTGCAGTAGGCTTAGGTACCAGTACCTATGATACGAGGTACCGGTACCTCCTTGATTTCTTTCACTTTTAAGGCCTCTAAATCCTCTTAATGTGTCTATCTCTTCATCACTCATCCACACTTAGTTGCAAGACTCCAAAAACCATCATTTACTCTATGATTACCTGCAACATCAAAATTTTCACATTATTCACAAATTTAACTCACTCTAAGTAATTAAATGCAAAGTTAAGACAAAATACATGCAATGAGACCGTTAAATATGCAATATTACATGCTTATCAAAGTATATCTTAATACTTTATTGTTATATACCTCTCTTAAACGATGGATGATACTTTCCTTTAATTTTTTGTACTTTGTATTACTAGTATATAATTTAGGTTATGCTCATGGTTTATGCAAGTACTGAGCTAGGTTTCATTTTCATTTCCATTATGTATTTGCTATTTCTTGGTTCAATGCATGATTCAATGACTTACAAAGTTGGGCATTATGTGAAGATTGAGAGATTGGGTATAGAAGAGTTAAGTCTCGTCATATCTAATGCAATTGATTCTAAGAAACAACTAGAGCTATATTCTTCATTTAATCATAGACCTTCCAATCAATCACCAAAGTAAACTATTGAATGGTTGTTTTCACCTTTTGGTTTACTAAGGTAGTTGGTTGTTGTATGGTGCATAGACCTTATGACAAACCTGACGATTGTTGTGTGATGGTTTGATATATAAATTCCTTTCAATTGACATACTATTGACATGGCGGTTAGTTGTACTATGGTAGCACTATCATCAACTAAAACAATTGCACGCATGTCCCAATTCCCGAACTAAAGAGCACCTTTTTAATTTATTGAAAGTGAAACATGTTTTTAGGTATTTTCTTTTCCAATCACTAAGCACACACCAAAATCCTTTTTTCAATGATCTATCTCAAGGTTTAATTCACCTTTTCTATTTAAATTTCCAGCAGATAGTTCCCAAAGGAATCGACCTCAGACTCTACTAAGATATATAACAACTTGACCACTTATACTTGGGTGTGCATGATTCAGATCAAGTCATCAAGCATGGAATTATGCCCAAATAAAACCTCACTCACATGATTATAAGTTTAAACCCCTTTGTGATCAAGACCTTTGACCTAATTACTAAATGTGTATGTTAATTCAATGAAATTAAATTCACCAATCCAAACACACCAATTCCTGTCCACCAAATCACTAATATATGTGCAAATTGATCGGCCAATAGCACATGTCGAATTCACTCATGCATTCATCGAAGCATAAATAAGGAATAAAAATGGCAAGTATGTAAAAGATGACAATGCACAACACAAACAATGTTTTAAGTGAAAACTCTCTCGGGAATAACCAAAGGACCAATCTTGCCCCACCTAACCTAATCCACTATTTTCAAACTTAGATTTCAAGTTCAAAGACTTATACCTCAACCAATTACATGGCTAGAAACTTACTCCCTTGAATCTTCACTCTAGAATCCATTGCAAAAGTTTTAACAACTAGCTTCAAAGGTAACGAACTAAGATCCACAATCCATAATTATGGTTTCATGGGTATTCAAGATCCTCAACAATAGATGTTCAAATTCTTAGAGGAATTTTTATTATCATGAAGGAATCAAGTTTTGATCTTGTCTAGGGCAAGTTCTCTCTTAAAAAGGTAGTCTCTCTAAACCCTAGAGCCCTTTCTAACCCTCTTGAACTGTCTTTAGGTCATGGAGGTCATCCTCTATTGGTTGTCTTTTATATAAATGAATTGGAAACAAGAGGTAGTTTGGCAAACAAGAGAACCTTCTGTGATGTAGCAGTCAAGTTTTGTGGAGAACGGTGGAGAAAATTGGCTACTTGATAGCAATCTGGCTGCCACTCTCTAAGTACAACGCACAACACAAATAATTTCAAAACTATTTTTGAAAACTAAAACCCTAAATTTTCAAAAATATTTTAACTCCAAGAACACGAGTCATTAATGGATTAAATACTCACACTCTAAATTCAATTTTACCACCTAAGTTAAACCAAAATAGGACAACTATATATTTAGGTCAACTTACCCCACCTAAGCTTGATTGGATGCAACAAGTCTTGAATGTGTTTCTTTATAGCTTAAGCATTCAGTCTTCAATCTTCAATAACTTCTTGACCATGAATTTAGTTGAGATACAAGATACATAGTTGCCTCACAAAATTTGTCAGTTACAATATTTTTTATAACACTATGGTTTCTAAATGGCTTTAATATTTTCCCTATGCATCTTTGAGAAATTGAGTTTCTTTAGGCTGTATTTCTCAAACTTGGCTTCAAAGTCCAAAGGCTCCTTTTTTTTCCAAATGCACTTGACTAATGGTGCCCTTTCTTTCCACCGTAGGTACAGGTTTCTAAGCTAGTGGAGGAACTCTAAGTGTAAAAGGAATAGGGTACTTTAAATCTTTCTTTTTATAAAGGTAATGGTAAATTACTCAATCTATTGGTAAATCCTAGGTCGCTCCTATCATTAGGCATTGTGCCAAGGCCTTGGAGTCTTTGGAGTTTTCATTCCATGGAAAGCACTTCTCATTGAATTGTTGAAGTTTAGGATTCTTCAACTTAATCTCTTAGTTTTCTAACTTAAGCTTCCTAACCCTATTAGTAAGTGGATCCACAAAGACTCTTCCCATTTGGATCTCTAGATTTGATGGATTGAGTGGTTACCCCATATCAAAAATCCTTTCATCAAAAAGATCGCACACTAACTCATCGTCAATTTCCATATCATCATAGTCTTATCGAGACTAGAACAGCCAATATGAACATTTTTCCTCTAAGAATAACGCTGAGATCACTTCCTGGACAATGGAATGTGTGGTCGAAGGTAATGTTATTAGTATTACTACCCATAGGTGGAAAATGCTAGTTGTGTGTGAGGCAAGTGTCCTCGAGTAATTCTTCTCTAAGAGAAGTTGCAGTGGTAGTTGTACTAAGACTACTAGAATCTCCAATTACCTATAGAAAAACTTATAAGGTTTTCAAGCCACTAAAGCTGAGTCATCCTCAACGTGACTAAAGAAATCACTAGCACTAGGTATTGATGACTCATTCAGTGCCCTAGAGGTGAAGATATCGAAATCCTCACTCAACAAGTTGGCTAAACTAAGTTAAGAGGATTTGGTGAAAGTATTTTTTTTTTTCTTTCCCCTCTTGCTTTCTTTTTAAGGACTACCAAATGATAAGGATCATGTTCTAGTGGTTCGATAATCAGAACAAACCCGCCCTAATACCGTATAAAATGTCCTTTCTCACAAATAAAGAAGTTAAGCTTGGGTCCTTTAACTTATAGTTCTACATATTCTCAAACAAGGGAATTTTCTTGACTGTTTGGGGATATATGATGAGTATGGTCGATGATTAGTCAATCTAGTCAATTGAATAGAATGGCCCGTTATTGTGAACTATAGCTTCTCCTAACTATTGGTTACTATTTTTCTATATTGTTTGTTAGTTCAATTTAATAATGCACTATGTTGTTTATTTATGTGTTATAAACATGTTCTATCACTAATTTCAAAATATGAAATATAGCATAAAAGACTTGTTATAATACAATGAGTTCTTATTGACCATACTTCAAGTTTCTACATTAAAATTTATATATTTGGTCAAATAAATAGTAAAGCATGCTTCCAAAATAAAGGTTTAATCAAACCATGGAACACGTGATATAGAGTGCTTTGACCTACTTTACTTAACGTCCAATCTTTCCTACATCCACTGTGGAGTTACTCCACCAATACGAGATTTTGAAACAAACCCAAACAATCTCAAGGATTACAAGCCAATCAATCCTATAACCTACCCCAACAAGTCTCTGCAAGGACCCATACCAAGGATTTGGTGAACATTTCCTAAGGCAAACCTAAAAACATATGGTCATTACCACAATTTACAAATTTTAGTATAAGTTCATGAGTCACATAAAATGTCAAGTTCGTATAGGTCTAAGTTTGTGATACAATGATGGAAGAAATAAAGCTACTGAAGTCCAGATATTGAAGAAGCTTGCGGAACACTTAATTGATCCCTAGACCGATTAAGGAAGGTAAGTGGACTTAGAAACCTAGTTAAACATTAGGTGGGTAGAAGATTTTATTTTGATAAAATCAAATCCAACATTGTCGAAGTGAGATTATTGTTGGCCTAATACTTTTACTATGAAAAATATTTTGGAAATTTATCTCTATGAGTTATTGGAAACTTAGACACGAAATCCATAATTGTTACACGATCGAATGCAGAAGTAGAGTGTAGAGCAATGGATTATGAGCTTATTTGGATGAAAACCTTACTAAGTGAGCATGAAGTTGAGGGAAGGGAACTTCTCACCGAAGAAGGCAGTAGGAATAAAGGAGGCGAGAAGCTACCGCTTCTAGAATGCAAGCTAGGCACTCCAATGAAGGTGCAGAAGTTGACATTAGAAATTCCAAAACCCACACTTGCTTGTCTTCACATTGACTAAACACATTCGAGCAAAGGTAGTGGCACTCAAGCGACTTTTTCCTATCTATTTAACCATAGACTTTGGAATTTTTCATATGTTTTTGAGAGAAATTTTTTAGATGCTTTTATCTTCTTGATAGCTTGGTAGAANAATCACTAGCACTAGGTATTGATGACTCATTCAGTGCCCTAGAGGTGAAGATATCGAAATCCTCACTCAACAAGTTGGCTAAACTAAGTTAAGAGGATTTGGTGAAAGTATTTTTTTTTTTCTTTCCCCTCTTGCTTTCTTTTTAAGGACTACCAAATGATAAGGATCATGTTCTAGTGGTTCGATAATCAGAACAAACCCGCCCTAATACCGTATAAAATGTCCTTTCTCACAAATAAAGAAGTTAAGCTTGGGTCCTTTAACTTATAGTTCTACATATTCTCAAACAAGGGAATTTTCTTGACTGTTTGGGGATATATGATGAGTATGGTCGATGATTAGTCAATCTAGTCAATTGAATAGAATGGCCCGTTATTGTGAACTATAGCTTCTCCTAACTATTGGTTACTATTTTTCTATATTGTTTGTTAGTTCAATTTAATAATGCACTATGTTGTTTATTTATGTGTTATAAACATGTTCTATCACTAATTTCAAAATATGAAATATAGCATAAAAGACTTGTTATAATACAATGAGTTCTTATTGACCATACTTCAAGTTTCTACATTAAAATTTATATATTTGGTCAAATAAATAGTAAAGCATGCTTCCAAAATAAAGGTTTAATCAAACCATGGAACACGTGATATAGAGTGCTTTGACCTACTTTACTTAACGTCCAATCTTTCCTACATCCACTGTGGAGTTACTCCACCAATACGAGATTTTGAAACAAACCCAAACAATCTCAAGGATTACAAGCCAATCAATCCTATAACCTACCCCAACAAGTCTCTGCAAGGACCCATACCAAGGATTTGGTGAACATTTCCTAAGGCAAACCTAAAAACATATGGTCATTACCACAATTTACAAATTTTAGTATAAGTTCATGAGTCACATAAAATGTCAAGTTCGTATAGGTCTAAGTTTGTGATACAATGATGGAAGAAATAAAGCTACTGAAGTCCAGATATTGAAGAAGCTTGCGGAACACTTAATTGATCCCTAGACCGATTAAGGAAGGTAAGTGGACTTAGAAACCTAGTTAAACATTAGGTGGGTAGAAGATTTTATTTTGATAAAATCAAATCCAACATTGTCGAAGTGAGATTATTGTTGGCCTAATACTTTTACTATGAAAAATATTTTGGAAATTTATCTCTATGAGTTATTGGAAACTTAGACACGAAATCCATAATTGTTACACGATCGAATGCAGAAGTAGAGTGTAGAGCAATGGATTATGAGCTTATTTGGATGAAAACCTTACTAAGTGAGCATGAAGTTGAGGGAAGGGAACTTCTCACCGAAGAAGGCAGTAGGAATAAAGGAGGCGAGAAGCTACCGCTTCTAGAATGCAAGCTAGGCACTCCAATGAAGGTGCAGAAGTTGACATTAGAAATTCCAAAACCCACACTTGCTTGTCTTCACATTGACTAAACACATTCGAGCAAAGGAAGTGGCACTCAAGCGACTTTTTCCTATCTATTTAACCATAGACTTTGGAATTTTTCATATGTTTTTGAGAGAAATTTTTTAGATGCTTTTATCTTCTTGATAGCTTGGTAGAACTAGAAAAACCCTAGCCATTCTCTAAATGTGTGAATTTTTTTCATAAAAGACATTTATGTTATTTTTCATGTTTTGAATTAGAACATGAACCCATGAGTGAGCTTGAGTGAATATCCCTTCTAGGTTTTCACAAAGCATTAGAGTTATCATTCCTCATTAAGCGATTCATGTTTCAACCATGGTGAATTTGTGTGATATGTTGTGGTGATTATCTTGAGTACGGGATGGATTTTGAGGAAATTTTGTGAGTTGGTGCAAGTTATAGTGGTGGAAAAGTCAACAAGCATTTCAGGAGTAGAAGCATTTCCAGAGCAGAAAATTTTAAGAATTTCAAGGAAATGGAAAGTCAACAAGCATTTTAGGAGTAGAAGCATTTCAAGATTTCGAGGATATGATCAAAGGATACAGTGATAAAAACAAGTTGAATGGCTTAAGGATTCATCAAGAAAGGTAAAGACAAGAGTATAGCTTACAAATATGGGTTCTAGTGAGGATTGTAAGTATTGAGTCTTACGCCTAGATTTCAACAAAGATATTGGCTTGGGTTGAACTTGTTCACATGGTTTTTTTGCCCATTTTTTTCCATGTTAAAAATTGTCATGTTGTTTGTGTTTAATTTTGTTACACTGCATGTGATTTTCATCCTTGTTCTTGCTTTGTCCTTATGATTTGTTTGCTTATTTTCCAATGACATTTGAATTGTTGTATTCATGTGTTATATTTTTTCTTGTCACCTATCCGCTCCCTCAAGGTCCATCAAGGGTTATAAAAATTATTTTGCTCAATCTCACACAGAGTTCTTATAAGTTTCTTCTAGAACTTAGCCTCCTTATGGGTTAAATGTAATTAACATTTTGTGGTAATGGTATGAGCAACCTAATAGCAAGGATAAAAAGTAGGCACCTATAGAAACCCAAGCACCAACTTAAGGTATCTTTGTTTATGCCTTTTACAAAGCGTAACCCTTAGAGAAGGAAGATCAACTAGACTCAACAGATCTAAGCATACTCCTTACTACTACTAGTTCTTCTTGGATTAAGAGTAAAATGGCCAAACTACTTTTTGTATCTTCCAATGAATGGATGGTATAATTATGAGGATAGAGGAAACATTAACCATCAAACTCATCTGAAGATTAGCTTGTAGGTGTGGGAGTAACCGTAGTTGTTCAAAAGAACAGAGGCATTGCAAGGTGATTAGTTGGCTTCCAATTGCCTCAATCTATTCAATTGAAAAACTGCAAGCTAACTACACCTATTCAGTTTTGCTAAGGCCAGTCAAATCCATGTTGTTGGATTTTTTTCTCTTTAGTGATCAACCCAACCAAGTTCTCAGATGTGTGTATGAGGGAATGTGCATAAACCTAAAATATGTCCTAAATTTACTAAGGTGTTATCCATAAGTTTTTGCAGCCCTTAATCTTGATGTAGTCCACTTTGCAAATCTTGGTAGACTTCTTGAAACTTGGAATCCTCCAGTATTCTAAGGCTTGTACTTGGCTCTTCAACTGATGTACTCATCCATATAAGACCCCATGTGTTAACATAGAATATACTCTCTTAAATGTAATGCTATAATAATTAAAATGATCTTGGGAAGTTGCTTTTATGTTAGAAAACAAAATATTAAGCATTTCAAAATATAGGATACTAGTAAAATTTTAGTAGGAAGTTTGAAATGGATTTTGGAGGGTCAAGGATGGACATTTGGGTCTTCAGGAGTAATGTGAAAGAATGAAGCTCGAGTGAAAAAGGTACGGCTCGAGCAGTCATTAAGTAAATTTCTTTCTAGAGAAAAGTACTCAAGCGGTGAGAGGGCCACTCAAGAAATAAGCTGAAAACTTGAAGATGAACAATGTCATATTGGACTTATTTTAACCCTATAAATACCCCAACCCCATTTTTTCCCCTTTTCCTTCTATTATTTGTTCTCAAACACAATATTAGATGGATAAAAGTGGAGATTGAGAAAGAGAAGGTGTTGAAGGCTAGAAGAACTTAGGATTCTTGAAAATTTGAACGCTTAGGGTTTTTGAAATTGGATCTAATATAGGGTTTCTACTAAACATTGAGGCATGACTATTGCATACATGATATCTTGACTATTATTTTTACTCAATTCACTATATTTATGTTGGTTTAGAATTCCAAATGGAACATATGATATTTTTTTGCCAAAAACTATAGCTTTTCTCATCGGGTGGGCTATGGATTCACAAACCTTAATTTTTTTTATATTCATTTATATTGAAAATTTGATTCGTGGCAATGGATTCTATTTTTATATACATGTTCTTAAAAATGATATCGCATTTTGATTAAAAGGTGTCATTCCATTGTTTGGATTAAAGCAATGATTTGTGAAGTACATTTGTTGGTTCCTATGTCATGGTTCAATCAACATGAATACACCCTAGTTGATATAGGAGGATTGGTAGATGATTTTGGTTCCTTATGAATTTCCAATGGTTTCTACTACTCCTTGGGAGGACTGATTAGTAATATTGTGTGGTGGCATATGTGATGTCATGGATCCCTGCTACTAATCCTACTTAAAGAGTAAGAAGTGCGTTATTTTTCAATGGTTGAAAGACCCCAAAACTTGCAATTGATATTTGATGATTGTTGCCAGATAAACTTTGGTATGTGGCATTCTTGGTAATTAGATTTGTGTCCCTCTGAGGACATCCGATAAAATTGGAACGACGCAAAGAAGATTAGCATAACCCCTATCCAAGGATGACAAGCACAAATTGAAAAATGGNGTTAGATTTGTGTCCCTCTGAGGACATCCGATAAAATTGGAACGATGCAAAGAAGATTAGCATAACCCCTATCCAAGGATGACAAGCACAAATTGAAAAATGGTAGTTAGATGTGGCTTAGTATCATGAGTTACTTTACATGGTTAAATCATGAGATTTTGAAAGTTATATTTTGTTTTGATAATCATGATACACATTCTTTATAGTAAATTTCATATATTTTGAAATGTGACTTGGACTTTGTTTTCTTAGTTTTAAACCTTGTTATGTTTGGAAAAAGATCTCTTTACTAGACTAGAGAATAAGACAGGAATAGATGCAAATTTTGAGATTGATTACGATGTGGGTCATTAGTCTGATGCTTGAGAACAAGATATTTTTTTGATTCCTTATGTTTTATATTTTTAACCGTGTTACTTTTAGAGTTGTAACTGAGTTAAGTTTGGATTATGAATCATTCTTGTATTTGAGATTTGGGTTGTGAACCTTGATTATTAATGAATTATTGCTTTGTATTTCAATTAGGAGACTAAAGTTTTTGATTTGAGCATTGGTATATTGATGGTTGTATGTTTAGTTAGATTTATAGTTACAATGCTTTCAAAGGTTGCTATTTGTTATTCAGTTAAATACCCAATTTTTAATCAACACTCATCAGGTGTTTAGCAAATTAGTCCTATTAAACCAAATAATTTTATTTCCTACAAATACTCATAAGCTAGTGTTGATCCCAAAAGTAGCACCAATGGATTGTTGGATGACTTGGCAATTTCCGGTGAGCTCATACAAGGAATTCGAAAATCGGAGAGGCTCTGGGGGTCAACCTCCAATCATTAAGTCAGTAAAGGCAAAAAGAGATTGATGGAATTGAGCTGGTTGAAATTACTTTCCTAGTTCCTAGCTTGCCCCTCTCTTTTATAAGCTTTTAGCTCCTTTTACCATTGGGGTTTTCTTAGCAACTTTTCAAATAAGGTGCCCTAGAAAGTAGAACTCCCCTTCAATAGTTGGAGCTGGTTTGAGCTATTATCTTGGGATTGATTGAGCAAATTAATAATGCTTTTAGGATTTATTGGGTAGGATGCATCTCACTAGATCACAGACCCCATGGACCTTTTGCCTCCTTATGTGATTTGGGCACGCACATGATTTTCATTTAAAGCCAGATTCATATCCATCAGCTGCCACCTATCTCAGACTAGTGAAAGGTATATGTTCACTTGTCCATTGTGTCTACTTCACGCACTCAACCTCCAAAGAGTCATTGTGGGTCCATCCTATAAGAGTATTCCTCCTTTTTCTTCTGTGAGACATCGAGAGACTTTGGAACTCTAGTATACTTTCACCTCTTTGCTCTAATCTTCTCTTTTGTTGCTATTTTAGCAGGACTCTTCGCTCTAGAGCATATAGGTTGGAGCCACATATTTCAATTTCATTTCTATTGCTTCTATTTCTTGCGGTGGAGGAATTTTGATTTAGAGTCTTTAGGGCTTTTTGTGAGCAAGCCTGTTCATGTAGGCTTGATTTTGTGTTAGAATTTTGTCTTTCCCTACTGGCTAGAAGACTTAATCATTCTTTACCCCCGAATCTATACATCAATCATCATAGTTTCCCAGTTTTGACCATTTACTCAAACCAATCTCTCACTGAGAATGTCTCGCTGCTCGTAGCTCAAATGGATGCACCCAATGAGGACTCTAACTCTATCCTAGAGAATAGGTCTTCAAACCAATCCGTACATACATTAGGGAAGCACTTTAACTTTTGAACCTTGCCCCTACCCAGCTAACCTCCAACAATTGGAGCTTTTTGATTGGTATGGGTGTAATCTGGGCTAGGGTAGATGGAACTAGTGTCCAACCTTCTTTTTGACAAGCTAATACAGTACTAAAAACTCACCCGCAACTCTGGTCAAGGCATGGGGTGGTTTTATTTTTCAAAGAGAGAAGGTCCAATCCTACTATCAGGCTACTCCTCATATGTGAAAGAGTGGAAGGATAAGTTCTTCTTTCTTTCTAGATCTGGCTGTGAATTTGGGCTCTCTGAGGTTCCTTCTAGCAACTCCTTTCATGTTCCCTGCATTTGGGGGATACCCACCCCTCTTCCAAGTAGGTGTATTTTTGACAATTCTTTATACTCTCTCTGAGTTCTTGTATTTAACTTTACTCTTATTTAGTTAAATCAAACCCCCCCTACCCTCTAATTTGAGGGCATGGAATAAAATGGTGATTGACTATCCTACAAAGGATTTCTCTGAGCTAGTAAGTAACCAAACTCTTTTTGAGTGCCTTCAGAAGGGACCTCCACCAAGTTGCCCTACGGCTTTGCCATCAACACCCTCAATTCAAAAAGGTATAAGCCTTTATTCTTTTTTCTTTCAATTTTTGACATGTTCTAAACTCTGCAAGTCTTTAGTTATTACCCTAAAGATAATTGACTAGAAGTCCCTTGAAGCGGTTTCAGCCAAGAAGGCATTTGAAACTAGCCATTTTTCTTGCAAGTGGCTGAGAATGTCCTTCCCCTAGGGAAAAGGGGTGCCCTCAATCTCTAAAAGTTCTCCAACTTCTTCCCCACCTACTGATATCACTTCTTAGGGTGGCATCTCTCTAGCTGTTGGCATGGGAAAGGTTAAACCGCCTCCCCCCGTAGAATCTTCCCTTATTTCTCCACCTGTGAAAAGGAAAGGTAAGACCTTAGCGGTAATGGAGGAAAATACCCATTCTATGCCACCCCCCATTAAGCTCTAGAGCTACTTCCTAGTCCATATGGGACAATATAGAGGAGGCAATGGTTTTTCATCATCAATCCATTCATAAGGATAAGTTGCAAACCACCTTCAACCTTTGGCCACCCTGGGTAGCTAAGAATTTAGGCCTCGTTGTTGAATAGGTAGACCCTTGATTTCCTCAGATTTTTCCTATTACCCTTTTTTTTTAATCTTTCCTTCCCTATTCTAGCTTGCAATTTTTACCACAAGCCTTTCCTACTCGGCCCTAAGTGAGAAGAAGTTTTATAAGAAATAAATTCAGTCACTTCATTCCTAGCTAGACGTAAAGGAGGAGGAACTAACCTATACACATAGAGAAGTTGTTTGATTCAAGGAGATTTTTGAGAAGGCTTCACATAAGCTTTCCTCCATTGAGAAAGATAGGGACAAGGTCTCTAGGTACAATTGTGAGATACTGACCAAGTTGAATGGGATTATAGCAAAGCTCTGGAAAGCAAGAAAGAGACTTTTTCCCAAAAATCCTTGGAGCTTTCTACTTACTTCGAGGAGAAGTAAGCGAAGTTGAAGACTGCTAAGGCACTAGCCTTATCTTCATAACAAATTTCTGCAAAGTTCAAGGAGGAGATGTTAGAGTATTACATTAATGGGTTTGAAGACTTCCAGAAATGAGCAAAGAAGTCATTTCCTAATCTAGACTTCTCTCTTTTTAATCTTGGAAAATATGCAACGTATGTGGCTATAGGGGTGAGGGAGGTGATAGCTTTGACCAGCGCCAAAGATCCTTCTGAAGCTTCTAGTGATGACAATGAAAGAGTTGCTAGTTCCATAGATGCTACCTCAACTATCCTTTCTCCACCCCCTGAAGAGTGTGATTAGCCCTAAATAATGCATAAACGAATTAGGTTTTAATGTTAATTGTGTGCATAAATTAGGTTAAAATGATTAAGTTATAAAGTATTTGGGTTAATGCAGAATTTGAGCATTTTGTAGGGTTTCAAGTAAAAATACGAAAATACAGGAGGATTGAAGTATAGAGGCTAAATGGAAAAGAGGATGCATGTACAATTACCAAATCAGCAAGTCAAGCAAGAAATGCTACCGTTTGAACCGTGGTGATGGCATTCAGATGGTGTGCTAACCGCCTCAACTCTCTCTCGTCTCCCATTGGTCCAATTAGCAACAAAATGATATGATTGGTTAGCCAGGGTATCCACCGCCTGAAAGCCCTCTATCTGTGCCTAGAAATAGCCCTTCTCAGCTTATTTTTTAGGGGATTCCAGGGGAGTTTAGTTCAATCCAAGAGAGAAGAAAGGAAGAGCGAAGCCCTGCTAAAATCACTTCCCAGCCAGAATTTTCTCTACTTCTACATTTTTATTTATCCTTTCTACTTGAAGGGTTGAACCTCTCTTACTTTTGTGTCCTAGCTAGTAATAAGAGTGGCAGTGTTTCAACTATTCCTCGAGGAAGGAGTTTTTGTATTTTATTTTTGGTTGTAATGGGATTTTATCATTCCTTTTGCTCGTCTATAGCAATGAGGCATGAGCAGTCCATTTATAATCTTCGATGAAGGGTGAATGCATGTGCAATACTGTTACATTATGGAAATGCTGATATTTTATTTATGCGTTAATGTTTATACCTCCCTTAATTGATAGATGGTTATATTTATAATATACTCATGGTTATGACAACTGAGAAGAGCTTAATGTTATATATCATACTATCTATAATTATTATACACTTCATGCGTGATACAGTGATGTATACAATTGGACTTCATGTAACAGTTGAGAGATTAGTTATAGACGGGTTAAATCTTGTCATAGTCAATACTTTTGATTCAATGCATAATCAAGAACTTCGTCTTCATTGAATCATCAACCTTCCGACTGGATATCTAGACTAAACCTTTTGAATGGTTCACTTTAGTGTTTACTAGGGTTATTTGATTGTTGTATGGTACATAGACCTTCCAGCTAACCTAATCAGTTGTTGTGATATAGTTCGGTTATACATCACACCTACTGTTTAGCTTTCCAGTTAAATGGGGATTAACTGTTGTAAGGTGACATTTTTATAAATAAATAGTATAAAGCATGTTGGATCCTTGTACAAAAGAGTACCTTTTATCATTGTTTTTCAAATTTTTAGTTAAGTTTTTATTTGACAATTCTAAGCTCACACCACAAGTTATTCCATTGCACTCTCCACACATGACAATTTCACTGTATCTTCTTTGAATACTGACAGTTAGCTCCTTGTAAGTTTGACCTCAGACTGAACCGAGAAATATTGTAATTTGACCACTTATACTTGAGTGTATAATATAAATCAAGTCAGATCAAGTTTTTTGGCGTCGTTGCCGAGGAGTTACGGTGATTTCAAAACGAACAGGGAAGTTGTTTGGTTTGTATTATATGTATATGCACTTTTTGTTGTATTTTCATTGTTTATGTCTTTTAATTCATCAGTATGGTCTGTAAATCAATCTAGTCCTTCATCTTCATCATCTTCATCGTGACAAGCATCTTTTGACTCTGTTGAGTTAAGCATGGCTAATAATAATCAAAGGGAACAAGAGGTAGTTCAGAATGTCCGACCTTTAAGAGAATACTTGAATCTCACATGCACTAATGTCTTGTCATATTTTGTTTTTTCCACTAATACTCCAAATTTTAACATTAAGGTAGGGACAATACAGCTTTTACCACAGTTTCATGGTCTTGAGTTTGAAAACCCATATTTGCATATGAAAGAATTTGAGGAAGTATGTAGTGCTTTGCAAGACAATTCTGAAATGGCCCAGTTGAAACTTTTTACTTTCTCGTTAATGGATAAGGCTAAACATTAGTTAAATTGTTTAAAAACTTAATATATTCTGAGTTTTCAAATTTTGAAAGTCAAATTTTTCAAAAAAAATTTCCTATGCACCGCACTAATGCATTGACACGTTAAATCATGAATTTTTGTGTGAAGGAATGAGAGACTTTTTAACAGTATTGGGAGAGATTTAAGGAACTTCTTCAAGCTTGCCCACATCATGCATTTGAAAGTTGGACTTTAGTTGGTTTCTTCTATGATGCTCTCCCATTTGCACTGCGTCAATTTGTAGAAATGATGGCCCAGGGGAAATTCATGGGTGAGAGTCCCGATGAGGCATTTCAGTTTTTTGATACCATTTTGGAGAGTTCCCAAATGTGGGACTCGGCTTCACCAAATATTGTTGAACTAATTCATCTTCATCCCAATGAGGTAAATACTTGTTAAAAGATGATGATGACCTAAGGTCTGACTTGAAATATGTCTTCTTAAGGGAGGATGAAACTCATTCAGTGATAATATCTTCAAAGTTGTAAAAAATCCAAGAGATGCAATTGATAGAAGTCATAAAAAGTCATCGAAGTGCTATCGGTTGGATGATAGTGGATATAAATGGTATAAGTCCTCTTCTTTGTACTCATTGTATATACTTAGAGGAAGATTCTGAACCATCCTGACAACTACAAAGAAGGTTAAACCCACATTTGAAAGAAATAGTCTGAGCTGAAGTACTTAAGGTATTAGACGCTGATATATATATCCTATATCTGATAGTAAATGGGTCAGCCCAACACGAGTAGTGCCTAAAAAGTCTAGTGTCACAATCATGAAAAACCAAGAAAATGAATTAGTCCCTATGCACACAGTCACAGGTTGGTGTATGTGTATTGACTATCGGAAGTTTAATTCTCACAACAGAAAAGATAATTTTCCCCTACCTTTCCTAAATCAAGTCTTAGAAAGAATAGACGGTTATGCATATTATTATTTTTTGGATGGATATTTTGGCTATAACCAAATTGAAATATCAATTGATGATCAAGATAAAACCACTTATAATTGTCCCTTTGACACTTTTGCTTATAAAAGAATGCCTTTTGAATTGTGTAATGCTCCAGCTACTTTTCACCATTGTATGTTAAGCATTTTTAGTGATATGGTGGAGCTGTTTTTGGAAGTCTTTATGGATAATATTTTTGTATATGGAGATTCACTTGAAATGTGTTTAAAGAATCTTGAGAAATTCCTTACTCAATGTAAGGAAGCAAATCTTGTTTTGAATTGGAAAAAAGTGTCATTTCATGGTCACATTGGGTAATGTTTTAGGACATGTAGTTTCCATGCAGGGAATTGAAGTTGATAAGTCCAAAATTGATTTAATAGCCAATCTCCCTCCACCGAAGATTGTAAAAGATATTTGATCATTTCTAATTCATGTAGGATTCTATAGAAAATTCATTAAATATTTCAGTTTGATATCCAGACTTATGTGTAGTCTTTTATGTTCAGGATGTACCATTTGATTGGAATGACGCATGTCAATTAGCTTTTGATAGACTTAAAAGCATGTTTATTTCTGCACCAATTATGCAACCTCCTGACTAGTCTTTACTTGTTGNCAGGATGTACCATTTGATTGGAATGACGCATGTCAATTAGCTTTTGATAGACTTGAAAGCATGTTTATTTCTGCACCAATTATGCAACCTCCTGACTAGTCTTTACTTGTTGAATTAATGTGTGATGCTAGTGACTATGCAGTAGGAGCTATTTTAGGCCAAAGAAAAGATAAAAAGCCCTATGTGATTTATTATGCAAGCAAAACTTTGAATGATGCACAAATGAACTATTCCACCACAAAAAAAGAATTGCTTGTTGTTGTGATTTGTTTAGGTAAATTTCGCTCATATTTGGTTGGATCCTCAATTGTTGTGTTTTCTGATCATGTAGTCTTGAAGTATTTGCTTACTACGAAGGATGCTAAACCACGTCTCCTAAGATGGATATCATTGCTTCAAGAATTCGATCTTATCATTAAAGATAAGAAATGAATTGAAAATGTGGTAGTTGATCAATTGTCGAGGCCGAATTATGATATAAGGGAAGAATCAATACCAATCAAAGAAACCTTTTCAGATGAGCAACTATATGCAGTAATTGAAGTACCATTGTATGCAGATATGGTCAATTATTTAGCCATAGGTACTATTCCATTTTATTATACCTGGACTGACAAAAAGAAATTTTTGAAAGTGGTGCACAATTTCTTTTTGGGAAGATCCTTGTGTGTTTAACTACTGTAAAGATCAAATAATAAGATCTTGTGTACCCAATCATAAAATTGGTGAGGTCATTTCAATTTTTCATTCTAAAGCATTGACGAGCATAGAATATTGTATATCATGTATCTCTTTTGCACTCATTTATACTTGCTTTTGTGATGAAAATTTGAGAAATGCTTCTAAACTCATATTTAATGAAGATTCATGTGATTTTAGGTAAGGAGTAGGTAAGGGCGTGTATTAAGCCTCCCATCAAGTGCTTAAAGGTAATGATGAAGAAGGGAAGGATCAACGGATGGCTCGAGATATCAAGAGACTAAAATTCCAAACAACAAAAAACCTACCAATAGAAGTTTCAAAACATACCGGTAAGAAAGTGCACTGGAATTCTTCTACCGCAACCCCTGCCATAAATCTACAGGTAGAACAAGCTTACAGAAAAAAAATCTACTGGTGGGTTTTGCCCAGAATTGCCAGAAGCCTGCAAACACGACTCCACTTACTTCGAGGGACCACCTCTTGTCATCCCAACAATAACTTGACATATTTGACACACCATGATGGTCTCTTACACCCTAAAGTCTGATTTTGGAAGAGAAAATCATAGGAGAGGTATGAGAGAGAAGATGGATGCTTGGTGAATATGGGAGGTGCATACTTGGGTTATCTTTGCTTGTTGAAGTGTCCAATCTCTTCTCACTCATGGGAAGTCAGTTCTCACACATGATGGGAGGTGTATCGATGAATTTTGACCAAGCTATTCACCATTATTCAGTTTTACAATAGCTTTTAGAGAGAGAACGTCCAAGGAAGAAGATGAAGTTTTAGAGAGATAAAGTTAGGTTTTTGCATTTCCTTCACCATTTTCATTGTAGTAAGTTCTATTCTACTTGTAATCTCCACATCTTACACTTTAATCTCATTTATTTCAAGTTGTAACCAAGTCTAGCCTAATGTTCATGTATTTCCATTTCTACATTTGGTTTTTCTTTCCAAGCTATGTATTTTGGGTATGAAATGAATTTTCTTTTGTAGTTTAATCTCTTCTTGCATCAATAAAAATTTAATGCTTCATTTCATTACCATGTCTCTTTACATTATGTTTGTTCTTGCTTTGACCATGAGTAGTTAGACTTATAGTTGGCTAATCCAAGGGGAATTTCCTCTTAGGTATGTGAAATCAACTCTCTTCCATTCTTCCTCATAGTATAAAATATTTGGTTTGACTAGATTAAGTGTGGATGTGGTTGTGAGCTCTTGTTACACCGTAGACTTGTAACGGGGTATGCTTATGCCTACACCTCTACATTAGACCCTCACTTCCTACGAATCAATCAAACACCAAGACATCATTGGTTGAATGAATTGAGNCGTGGTTGTGAGCTCTTGTTACACCGTAGACTTGTAACGGGGTATGCTTATGCCTACACCTCTACATTAGTCCCTCACTTCCTACGAATCAATCAAACACCAAGACATCATTGGTTGAATGAATTGAGTTGATTTGGCATTCTCATTGGAATGACCTCTGTGGATTAGCCAACCTTGCTTTCTTGCCTTTTTATCAAAACACCACCCACAAAAACACAATTCAAAAGATTTTATCATTTTCATTTATTTACAAATCACCCTTCACAACAATTTAACCTACCTTGCCTAAGGAGACGACCTTGGAATACCCATTCCAAGCAAAACACTACATGCAAGTCTCTCTTCGCATGGGGAGCACTTTTGCACACACACATTTTGTTCACACATATGATTTTCCCAATTTCTTGCATTGAACCCAAGGGAGAGTGATGCTGCTAAAATTTTACAATGTAGATTTTATTGGTATGTCTTTTGTCTAAATTGTAACAGATGTCAAAGAATGAGGAATATTTCAAAAAAAAAAATATGATGCCTCTAAACCCCGTTTTGATTATTGAAATTTTTTATTGTTGGGGCATCGACTTCATGGGACCATTTCCCCCATTCTTTGGACATCTGTATATTTTGGTTGTCATTGATTATGTTTCCAAATGGGTGTAGACAATTCCTTGTCAAAACAATGATCACCGTACGGTGATTAAATTTTTAAAAGAAAATATTCTATCAAGATTTGTAATTCCTCGAGCCATTATAAGTGATTGGGGAAAACATTTTTGTAGTAAATTTTTTGAAAACCTGATAAAAAAATATTTGATTTCTCATAAAATACATGCTCCTTATCATCCCAAGACAATTGGACAAGCTGAATTGGCCAATAAGGAGATAAAATATATTTTAGAAAAAATAATAAATCCAGACCGCAAGGATTGGTCTATTAGACTGACTGATGCTACATACAAAACTATTTGGGGAATGTCTCCTTATTGGCTAGTTTACGGTAAACAATGTCACTTGCCTGTCAAATTAGAACATCGATCATACTAGGCAATCAAAATGATGAACTTTGATATTGACAAAACAAATGCTTCTCGCAAACTTTAAATTAATGAATTGGAAGAACTAAGAACTGAAGATATTAAAATGCAAAGATTGCCAAGTCCAAAATGAAAATTTTTCATGATAAGATTATTGTACAGAAGTCCTTTATGCCTTATCAAAAAGTCTTGTTATATAATTCAAGGCTCTGTCTATTTCCTAAAAAGTTAAGGTCAAGATGGATAGGCCCTACATTGTTAAACAAGTTTTTGAACATGGGACAATTGAAATTGAGAATCCATTAACAAGAAATATTTTTAAAGTGAATGGTCAAAGGCTTAACTCATATCATGATGGATTTATTCAAAATGTGAATTTCATTCAGTTAATGGAACCAGTATATGTGCCTTGAGAAGTCTTTATAAGTGTTTGGTTGTAAATAGTAGTACTAATTGTTTGATGTTTGTTTTACAGATTAGGGTTTTGAATAATGGATTGGTCTCACTTCCATATCTTATTTGAGATTTTTCTATCATATTACTTTACAATGTCATACATTGAGGACAATGTTGAATTTTGGTTGGGGTGAGGGAACAATCCATTCTTGTTTTTGTGACCAGCAGACATTAAAGAACCAAATTGTGAGTCTTTTTCGCAAAAAAATTCAAAAAATTTTAAACAATGATGAAAAAAATTTTTGGTTTAGTTTGGACATACTGCTTACTTTTCCAAAAGATATACATTCTTTGATCATAGAAAAAGCAAAGGTTGTTAGAAAATTAGAAATTTTTGATAGTCAAACAAAACCTTTGTGCAAAAAATGTTTATTTGCCAAATGCTGACGAGCAAATCAACTAGGTGTTTGTGTAAAGGCTGACGATTAATGCACAAATAATACTATTTGGACCTAAAAATTTGACCTAATTTTTTGACATAATGATGTGACTTCATAGAAATTATTTGATCAACACCAAGTTCTAATGTTTGATGGGGTCTACAGTGAATTAGGTCAACAAATTATGTCAGTAAATTAAGTTTCACTATCATTGCTCTTAATGCATATAAGAGAATATAATCGGTGTGCTGAACCAATTTTAGGTCGAGCATTAGATCATCTTGACTGGATTAAGTATGGGCAGAGTAAGGATTACCCAGTGACGCCATCTTATTCCAGTCTCATGCTTGCAGAATATGTGCAACAAGAGATTAATCGGTTCACTGCTGTCCTCGATTTAGAAGATTCTGATTAAAACTAATTATGATCAAAGTGTATGATTTTTAGGATGTGTATGAATGTTTAAGNCTCATATCATGATGGATTTATTCAAAATGTGAATTTCATTCAGTTAATGGAACCAGTATATGTGCCTTGAGAAGTCTTTATAAGTGTTTGGTTGTAAATAGTAGTACTAATTGTTTGATGTTTGTTTTACAGATTAGGGTTTTGAATAATGGATTGGTCTCACTTCCATATCTTATTTGAGATTTTTCTATCATATTACTTTACAATGTCATACATTGAGGACAATGTTGAATTTTGGTTGGGGTGAGGGAACAATCCATTCTTGTTTTTGTGACCAGCAGACATTAAAGAACCAAATTGTGAGTCTTTTTCGCAAAAAAATTCAAAAATTTTNTCATATCATGATGGATTTATTCAAAATGTGAATTTCATTCAGTTAATGGAACCAGTATATGTGCCTTGAAAAGTCTTTATAAGTGTTTGGTTGTAAATAGTAGTACTAATTGTTTGATGTTTGTTTTACAGATTAGGGTTTTGAATAATGGATTGGTCTCACTTCCATATCTTATTTGAGATTTTTCTATCATATTACTTTACAATGTCATACATTGAGGACAATGTTGAATTTTGGTTGGGGTGAGGGAACAATCCATTCTTGTTTTTGTGACCAGCAGACATTAAAGAACCAAATTGTGAGTCTTTTTCGCAAAAAAATTCAAAAATTTTTAAACAATGATGAAAAAATTTTTTGGTTTAGTTTGGACATACTGCTTACTTTTCCAAAAGATATACATTCTTTGATCATAGAAAAAGCAAAAGTTGTTAGAAAATTAGAAATTTTTGATAGTCAAGCAAAACCTTTGTGCAAAAAATGTTTATTTGCCAAATGCTGACGAGCAAATCAACTAGGTGTTTGTGTAAAGGCTGACGATTAATGCACAAATAATACTATTTGGACCTAAAAATTTGACCTAATTTTTTGACATAATGATGTGACTTCATAGAAATTATTTGATCAACACCAAGTTCTAATGTTTGATGGGGTCTACAGTGAATTAGGTCAACAAATTATGTCAGTAAATTAAGTTTCACTATCATTGCTCTTAATGCATATAAGAGAATATAATCGGTGTGCTGAACCAATTTTAGGTCGAGCATTAGATCATCTTGACTGGATTAAGTATGGGCAGAGTAAGGATTACCCAGTGACGCCATCTTATTCCAGTCTCATGCTTGCAGAATATGTGCAACAAGAGATTAATCGGTTCACTGCTGTCCTCGATTTAGAAGATTCTGATTAAAACTAATTATGATCAAAGTGTATGATTTTTAGGATGTGTATGAATGTTTAAGTTTATTAGATAATTAACTGTGTAAACATTTTAATTTAAATTGAGTTTTTGCAGGCTAAAAAATTGAAGTTGGATACCAAGAAGAGATCAAGGATCAGCAGTCTGCAAGTCCAAAGGAATTCCAGAGGATCAGCATCGTCCGAACGGTGTTGATAGCGTCTGGATGGTATTGGCCAATATAAAACCACCTATTCATGCAAAAACTAGTCCAACAGTTCCCTCATAGCAAAATTTTGAAAAACCAACAGAACCTTTCATCTTCTCTCTTCAGATTCACTTCACCCATCAATTTTTCTTGAGTTCTAATTTGATTAAACACTTAAACATAAAATTTTACAAGTTTTCACTAATTAAAAATCCTTGAAATAGTTTATTCATCAAGAAACTCAAGAATCCATGGAGAGATTTCTTACATTTACTCAAGTAGGAATTTTCAGTTCAGCGGTAATACTTCTTTGAATAATCTCATTAACTTTGTTTTGTTTAGCACTCATTGAATAACATGATTAGCATTTTCCTTTAAAATATAATCAAAAATTTTATAGGTGTATGATTTCTGAAAAATGATCTATGGCCATTTGTGATTGTATTTTGAGCCTCAATCATTTCTTTTGCAAAACTATATCCCTAGTAAGCCATGATTGAGCCTAAATGAAATTTTCTTTTCTTAAATCCATCAGATAACCAAGGCACAGAAAAATATATTTGCCCAACCCTTGCTATCGAATTTTCTTGCACCCTCTCCAAAAGAAAGTATTATACGAAAAAGGAAGAAAAGAAGAAAATGGTGACTACAATTCAAGGATGAAAAGAATCTGTGAAAGAGACAATAAGAAAATAGAAAAATCAAAAGCAAAGAAGCAAGAAAGAAAATAGCCAAGAAAGTGCAAATATGGGATACAAAAGAGAAAAGGGAAGTAAACAATATAAAAGCTTTGGAAAATTGGAGAGAGATGTGCTACACTAAGCAATAAAGTATAGCTTTTTGAGTACCTTTGACATCATTTTTTTAAACCCAATACCCTTGGCCATGTTATAACCTTAATAGAATCCTTTTTGTTTCCTGAAGTCATGCATATGTATTATTTTTGCCTATTAGTCAAAAAAGGGAGAGTGTTGATAATATTGATTCATCAAGTGTTAATATTCTTCCATGACATTATGCCGAATTCCATCTTTATTCAAATAACCTTCTTTTGGTATATTACGTGTGCTATTACTTTGCCTTGATAACAATATTCTCCTCACATGTAATTTTTGAGTGACAACCACTAAAACTTAAGTGTATTCTTTGCTGAGTGATTTCCAGGAAAGGATTGACTTCGAGGCTAATTCTTGTGTAGGAAAGTGAAGGGTGATGATATTTCTTAATTGATTTTTGAAATAAAGGAATTATTGCACACACACACGAGTTTTCTGAAAATATATGGAATAGTGTTACAACTAATGTGTGTTACTCTTACAGTAATCAAGGAAGGTAAGTATCTTGGCAATAAAGAGGAATGGTGATTTAATTTTATTTATGAAAAGTGTGAATTATGGAATCCTAACTGTTGAAATTTGTAGGTATCTTCGCTGGAAACATTTACAAGACAAAACTTGTCCACTAGGAATCACCTAGGGGTTTAACAGCTCGTTGCAAAAGCTAAAAGCAATCGTAAAATCTATGAAAGTGATTTTATTTAGTTTATTTTATTTTTTATTACTAGGGACTAGTAATGTTTGGTTGGGGGTGTGATTAACCCTAAATAATGCGTAAACAAATTAGGTTTTAAAGTTAATTGCGTGTGTAAATTAGGTTAAAATGATTAAGTTATAAAGTATTAGGGTCAATGCATAATTTGTATGTTTTGTAGGGTTTCAAGTGGAAATACGGAAATACATGAGGATTGCTGTGTAGAGGCTAAATGGAAAAAGGGAGGCAAGTGCAACTACCAAATCTGCAAGTCAAGCAAAAACGCTACCAAGGCTGCAAAACCAAAGAAATGCTACCGTCCGGACGGTGGTGATGGTGTCTAGACAGTGCTCCAATTGCCTCAACTCTCTCTCTTCTCTCTTCTCTCTCATCTCCCTCCTCTCCCATTGGTCCAATTAGCAACAAAATTATATGATTGGTCAGCCAAGGTGTCTGCTGCCTTAAAGCCCTCTACTGGTGCCTATAAATAGCCCTTGTCAGGTTATTTTTTAGGAGAGTTTAATCCAATGCAAGAGAGAAGAAAGAAAAGAAAGAAAGAAAGGAAGAACGAAGCCCTACCAGATTCACTTCCCAACCAGAATTTTCTGTGCTTCTACATTTTTATATATCCTTTCTACTTTGAGGGTTGAACCTTTCTCACTTTGGTGCCCTAGTTGGTAATAAGAGTCGCAGTGTTTCAACTATTCCTTGTGGAAGGACTTTTTGTATTTTGTTTTCAATTGTAATGGAATTATATCATTCCTTTTGCTTGTCTATAGCAATGAGACATGAGTAGTCCATTTATACTCTTCGATGAAGGGTGAATGCATGTTTAATACAATTATGTTATGGAAATGTTGATGGTTTATTTATGTGTTAATGTTTATACCTCCCTTAACTGATAGATGGTTATATTTATAATATGCACATGGTTATAAACACCGAGCAAAGCTTAATGCTTTGTACCATATTATTTATAACTGTTGTGCACTTCATGCATGATACAGTGATATACATAGTTGGGCTTTATGTAACAGTTGGGAGAGTGGTTATAGACTGGTTAAATCTTGCCATAGTCAATGCTTTTGATTCAATGCATAATCCAGAACTCCGTCTTCATTGAATCGTCAACCTGTCGATTTGATAGCTAGAGTAAACCTTTTGAATGGTTCACCTTTGGGTTTCCTAGGGTTATTTGATTGTTGCATGGTACATAGACCTTCTGACTCCATCATCAAAGTGGACCCACATGAGCGCCATCTATGGAAACATGCGTAATACTTGAAAAATATTCCAACAAAGGGGTAAGCCTAAGACCATTAGGGTAGCTCTTATAGAAAATACCTATGAAACCAAATGGATATGATATGAATGCACATTCAACACCCCAAGCATATAAACCAAGTAACATTTAAATGATATTAAGCATGGCAAAAATGAATGATGTTTCATGAATGCATGTCTGACTCTGAACCCACACCCAGGTTCCCATGCATGAAATCTAATGCAATGTCATGACATAAACTGGGCATTTCAAGCCCCCACCATTGGGTTATACACATCCAATGACTATTTATTAATGTCGGTGTCTTTATTAGGGTAGGTAATTCTTGGACTTCCACCAATGGGCTACCAAAATGACACAAAATTTTGAGTGTATCCCACCTCCGATTTTGCATACACCTACACACTTTTATGGACTCGTAACAACACCATGCCTTGCACCTGAGGGAGGATATATCCCTTCTTACTATTCTATGACACAGTTTCATGCAATATCCTGTGAGACTCAACTGGACCTTGGTCCAATCTTCCCAAGCACCGCCCATCAACTCACCTATGTGGTGATTGATTAAACCCATGCACAACACTCATAATCATGACAAGTTTCAAGAACGTAGTGTACCTAGTCCAAACGCATTGTAATGCACCATTGCAATTTAATTGTAAACACAATTTTAATTATAAGATTTGCATATAATGAACATTCTAGCACATCACCAAGCATGTTATAAGCATTAATTAACTCAAATAACATACTTAAATACACTTAAGCATTTTATCAAACACCTATAGAACATAAATGTAAACATATTACATGCTCATTCATATTGCATATATTTAACATGTTCAACACCCAAATCAAAGAAGATTTGGTCTAGCATGCTCATGATTCATCAACCTGGGCCTTGGTCCTCCTCTGGCTATTGTAGAGGAAATCCCTTATGACGATGAGGGACCAAGAGTAGCTTTAGAGGATAATGATGTAGGGACAGCCACGAAGCCAGTGGCTATTATTGCTGCCTTGGGGAAGCAAAGCTAGGAATATGGATCTTCTTTAGTAAGAAAGTGCCAAAGACGGCCTAACTGAGCTTTAACACTACTCCTTACCCCTTTTTGTAAAAAAAAAGTATAAATTTGTAAAGTTATCTAATGAATATGGAATTTAAGTACTGATTTGCATTGCTTCCCTAACCCCTGCCCCCTTGTCTTTTGGAAGAATCTTAATCTTGCAAATGGCATATATTTGACAATTCTCAATTTGTTGTACTACGTTGGTTCTGCTTTTGTTGGGTCAAGTGGACTCAATTCAAACTAAGTTAAAAGGCATGAAAGTCCCAATCTTGCTTATGTTGGGTCAAGTAGACCTAACTCGAGCTAAGTTAGGGGGCTTGAAAGTCCCAATCTTGCTTATGTTGGGTCAAGTAGACCCAATCTGAGCTAAGTTAAGGGGCTTGAAAGTCCCAATCTTGCTTAAGGGGCTTGAAAGTCTCAATCTTGCTTCTATTGGGTCAAGTAGACCCAATTCGATCTAATTTGGGGGGTTTGAAAGTCTGAATCTAGCTTAAGGGGTTTGAAAGTCTCAATTTTGCTTCTGTTGGGTCAAGTAGACCCAATCTGAGCTAAATTAAGAGGCTTGAAAGTCACAATCTTGTGAACCCAGTTTTACCCTTGCTCAAAAGTAGAAAAAAAACTTGAATCTCTTATTGAAAACATAACTTTATTAGAAGTAAGTACATACGAGAAAAAATCTTGGTGAGTTACTGGTAGAATTTTTTCAAGTGTTCCACCTTCCAAGGATGTGGCAGCCTTGTTCCTTCTAAAATTTCTAAATGATAAGTTCCAAGTCTAACTATTTTTATGACTCTGTAGGGTCCTTCCCAAGTTGCCCCCAGTTTTCCTTCTACTAGATTTTTGTTGGATTAAGTAACTTTCCTAAGTACCAAGTCGTTAACCATGAACTGTCTTGGTTTCACCTGATCGTTATAGTATCTGGCAACCTAGTTTTGGTATGTTTCCATCCTTACTTGAGATTCCTCCCTTTTTTCTTCGAATTAATCTAGGTAGTTTGCAAGTGACCGATCGTTCATTCTGAGATCTAGCTCTTTGGTCTGATAAGTTGTCATCCCTGTCTCTGTTAGGATCACCACTTATGTTCCAAAGGCTAAAGTGAAAGGTGTTTGTCCCGTCGATACCATTATTGTGATTCTATAAACCCATAGGATACTTGGGAGCTATTATACCCAGAGGCCTTTGGACTGCTCCAACCTAGTTTTGATGTTTTGCAAAAATGTCTGATTTTTCACCTTCGCTTGACTATTTGCGTATGGATGTCCTAGGGAAGAATAATGGTTGTGAATCCCAAGCTCAGAGCAAAATTCCCAAAACTTGTCATTATCAAACTATTTTCCATTGTCACATATTACGGTAGCTTGTATACCAAACCTACAAACAATTGATTTCCAAATGAAGTTTTGGATCTTTTGCTCAATTACTGTAGCCAATGTCTCTGTTTCCATCCACTTGGTCAAGTATTCTATTGCAATGATTACAAACTTGTTCTAGACCTTTTCAATTAGGAAAGGCCCCATAATGTCGATTCTCCATTGAGAGAACGACCATATGCTTATGATTGGCGTTAGCCTTTCTACTGGGATCCTTAGAACTGTTGCAAACTTCTGGCATTTCTCACATTTTCACACATAATTTAGGGCATCTTTCTTCATGGTGGGCCAGAAATAGTCTTATCGAAGGACCTTCTGTGCCAAAGAATAGCAGCTTAAGTGATTCCCACATATCCCCTCGTGAATGTTTGGTAGAACATAAGGAGATTCTTTTGGGGCTAAACACCTTAAATATGGGAATGAGTAGTCCTCATTGTAGAGAACTCGATTTAGGATCACGCATCGCAAGGCTCTTCTTCTTATCTTTCAAGCTTCTTGGGTTCTTAGAGGCAATATCATGTGCTATAGATACGCTGTTATCTCATCCATCTAGCTTGGCTCTTGTTGGATTGGGTTTGTACTAGCTTCACAGGTGTTTGGTTCTTGAAAGAATTCCATTGACATCATCCTAGTTAGGTTATCTGAAAGTGTGAAAGCTGGTCTTACCAATGAATTTTCATGAGAATTTTGTGTCCGTGGGACCTCGATGATCTCAAAATGTTCAAAGCTTTTTACTCTCTCTTTTACAACTTTTAGGTAAGAACTCATACGTAGCTCTATAGCTTTATAATCACCTTGAAGCTATCTTACTAAGAGTTGTGAGTCACTGTAGACTTTGAGATTCCTTACCCTTAAGACTCTGGCCAATTGGAGTCCTGTAATGAATGCTTCATATTCTGCCTCAATATTTAAGGCCCTAAAGCCAAAATGTAGAGCATACTGAATCTTCTCCTCTGTTGGTGAAATGAGAATTAATCCAACTCTTCCTCCCGTTGAAATGGAGGACCCGTCAACATATATATTCTATTCCCCCTCTTTGATAGTTGCGCCATCGAGCTCTAACGCTTCAGGAAGAACTCTGCTAAGAGTTTGGCAACTACTTGCCCTTTTATCGTTGTTTGTGGTACATACTGGACGTCAAATTCCCCAAGTTCGATTAACCATTTTGCTAGTCACCCAAACATTTCTAGCTTTTGAAGAACTTGGAGCAAGGGGATATTCGTAAACAATTTAAGCTAGGAAGTAGGGTCTCAACTTCGTGGATGTAGTTACCAATGTGAAGGCTACCTTCTCCATCGTCCGGTATTGCATTTTCGCTCCTCTTAGTATTCGAATCATATAATAGACAGGATGCTAGACCTTCCCACATTGGCTCACTACTTGAATCATTTTCCCTAATCTTCAAAAATGAGCCCGGATTATGTGTNAGATGCTAGACCTTCTCACACTGGCTCACTACTTGAATCATTTTCCCTAATCTTCAAAAATGAGCCCGGATTATGTGTATATAGCTTATACGAGTTGGGGAGTGTCAATCTACCTCAAGTTCGAATGGAAAAATGAGAAAAATCGTGTGTGAACAAAAATGTGTGTGTGTGTGTGTGCAAAAGTGCTCTCCTAGCGTACAGAGACTTGTAATGTCGTGTTTTACTTGGAATGAGTATTCCAAGGTCGACTCCTCAGGGAAGGAAAGGTCAAATTCTTTGAAGGGTGATTTGTAAAGAAATGAAAATTGGAAAATCTTATGAATTTTGTTTTGGTGAATAGTATTTTGAGAAAAATGCAAGAAAGCAAGGTTGGTTAATCCATAGAGTTCATTCCAATGGGAATACCAAATCGACTAAATTCATTCAACCAATGGTGTCTTAGTGTTTGATTGATTTATAGGAATCGAGGGACTAATGTTGTTGTGTTGGACAAAAACATACCCCATGACAAGTTTATGGTGCATCAAGAGCCCACAACCATGTCCACACTCAACCTAGTCAAACCAAACATTGAACACTGCGAAAAAGAATGAAAGAGAGTTGATTTCACATACCCAAGAGAAAATTCCCCTTGAATTAGCCAACTAAAAGGTTAGCTACTCATATTAAATGCAAGAACCAACATAATATAAACAAACATGAAAGTGAAATCAACTAGAAAAATTGTATTAATGTAAAAAAAAGGTTTAAACTACAAGAGCAAATTCATTCATACCCAAAATGCAAAGCTTGAAAATAAAATACCTAATGTAGAAATAAAAATACAAGAACACTAAGCTAAGCATGATTAAAAATTGAATAAAAGAGTTTACAAGGAAAAAGGGAAAGATTACAAGTAAAAGAAAGCTCACTACAATGAAAATGGTGAAGAAAATGTTAAAACCTAACTTTCTCTCTCTAAAACTTCATCTTCAACGTTGGAGCTTCTCTATCTAAAAGCATGTGAAATTTGAATAATGGTGTAATAACTCCTAATTTTCATCCATCCTCCCTCCCTTAGCATGTGTGAACTGAAAATGGAATGATTGGATAGAGATTGGACACTTCCACAAGCAAGTTCAGTCCAAGCATGGTCTTCCCTTGCTTCACCAACCACCCATATTCTCTCTCTTGCTTCTCCTCTTTCTCTCACTTCAAGTCTGACTTTAGGAGTTAGGAGAGCAACATGGGGTGTCAAACATGTTAGGGTATGTCTTAGAGGACAAGAGTTAGCCCCGGAGTAGGTGGAATTGTGTGAGCAGATGTTTATCAAATCTGGGCAAAATCTACCGGTAGAACGTAAGAAAACCTACCAGTAGGTTTTTTCAAGATTTTCTATCGGTAGGTTTTTGCATGGCTGAGGTAGAAGAATTCTAGTAGCATTTTCTACCAGTAGGTTTTGAATCTTTTACCGATAGGTTTTGACTAACTCCTACCAGTAGGTTTTGGTTGACTTCTACCAGTAGGTTTTGTCCTACTTTGGAATTTTCTTGGTTCCTTGAGGTCTCGAGCCATCCGTTAAGCAATCCCTTCATCCCCATTGCTTTTGAGCACCTGATGGGATTATTTATACATGAACTTACCTGTTCTTTACCTACAATCACACAAATCTCCATTAATTGTGAATTTAAAACCACTTTCCCCAATTTTCAACACAAAAACAAGTAAAATGTGTACAAAAAAATGTATAATATGCAATATTCTATACTCATCACACCCCCAACTAGAGTTTTGCTAATCCCTAGCAAACTTTATTTTCAAACAATACTACATAGAAACAAAATACTTCCATTCGTGTTAATAATTCACAGATCAACAAACTACTCAAATCATAATGCAAGTATGCAAATGAACTTGGGGCAAAATAAAACAAACAAAATGTGTTTCTTTCATTCATAACTTCATGAGGTTCAGCACAAAGATCTTGAAACAAAAACGGCTTGTGATCCTAGAGACTCTTCTACTAGGCTGACTACCACTGAACCACTATGTGCAATCTACCAAAAACAACAAAATAAGAGTGGTCTCTCTACTTCTCTGCATCATCTCTCGACTCATCATCGTCCCCCTCATCATAGTCCCACCGAAGTCATCCAACTATCCCTCTATCACATTAAGATGCTAGGAGACTGTTCGAGGTGGGGTAGAAGTGGGTGGCACGAAGGTGAAATGTCCTGTTGTAGGTGGCTCGGCTCTTGGTGGCCTTGCCCTCTCTTCTATCTAAGCAAACCCTCCTATCATAGCCAACTTCTTCATACTACTAGACTTGCCTATAGCTCCAAACTTCGGCGAGAGGGTCACTTTAGTAGGGCTGCCCTTTACTTTGTTATGCTGGCAGATCTTCATGACAAGATTGGCGTAAAGGAGATTCACCTTCAGCTTATTTGTCTGGGCATACTCCTTCATCACCTCCCAAATCATGAAGGCAATATCCATTCCCTTTTCCATCATGAAATCATAGAGAATGTCTAGCTTCTCCTCCCCCAAAGTCTTCTCCATACCCTGAGGTAGCAAATTGTAATCAAGCACCTTGTTCCTTACCCTGTAAGAGTGCTTGAGTGCTCCAACTTGGATTTTTTCCCTTAAACTGCATAGGGTTCTCATACATCAAGCTTGCATATTCTTGAAGTGATTTCCTTCCCTGAGTGTTGTGAGGATAGATCATGGTGTTGGGAGGAGGACTCTGGTAATGCAATGCATCTGCAATTACTTCAAGGATGATCTCCATCACCTTCCCTCTCACATTGGTTTTCAAAAAAAATATATCCTTATCCACCACCCCTAGCTTTTGGTAGAACTCCCTACACATGGGAAGCACAAACCCCCCCAGGAGCTCGAACTAGACATCGATGCCATGGCCCTCTATCACTCAGACCACTTCATCGTTTGGCTTGAGGGTGGGCCTATCTACATGCCACTCACACGTCACATTTTTCTCTTTTATGCTCTTCATGTGAGCGTCACTTTTTTACTTTTTTTGTGGTTCCCCACCACTGGGGCCAGCCACCGTAGTCCTCTTATGGTATCCCATTCTCACGGGTGATGGAGAACCGGGCCCCATTTGCTTGGTTCATGCCATAACAATCAAAAATGCCCCTAGGGAAACAAAGGGCAACAACCAACTCCACAATTCATCAAAAAGATCAAATGACAAATGAGAAGACTTACCCAATCGAGCCATTCCTCAAATCTCCAAGCTTTGGGTGAAAAATGAGGTTGTTAATGCTTTGGTGATGCTTTGTGAAGGAGGGAAGGGGTTTTGTGGGAAAAGGTCAAGGAATTTAGAAGCAATTGTTGTGAATCACAACTTTGGGTGCCCAGAGATTCTTTGAGTATTTGGATGGTTTTAAGAGAGAGGAGAAGGTTTTTAAGGATGGGTTAAGAGAAGAATGTGAAGGGTTTCACCAAAAATTTTGATTAAAAACCCTCATTTTTTAGTTTCTGGGAAAAACATACTGGTAGGACGTCAAAACCCTACTGATAGAATAGTGCACTGGAAAATTTCTACTGGTAGGTTTTTGCAAACTTTTGCCCGTAGGTTTCAACATTTTTCAAAAGAATTTCTATGCTTACTTCCTCACCTCCACTCCAAGTTTATTTGACTTCCACACATTCTACTGACCTATTTATAACCTCAACTCCACAAAAAACCTAACCCATGCTAGTGAACCACTATGTGTGACCGTGCACAAATTCATTTATGAAATTGCAATATGATTAGAGTTTTAATGCTTTCAAAACACATGAAATGGAATTCTAAATTCAACAAAACAAACACCCAATATCCAATATGTAAAGCACAAACTAAAATACAAAATCCATTCCTATTCCTTTCTCATATCTAAATTTTGAGTAATATTCCCCTATTCTACAAGCNGGAGTTTTAATGCTTTCAAAACACATGAAATGGAATTCTAAATTCAACAAAACAAACACCCAATATGTAAAGCACAAACTAAAATACAAAATTCATTCCTATTCCTTTCTCATATCTAAATTTTGAGTAATATTCCCCTATTCTACAAGCTCAAGGTTGCCTGACACAATTCAACAAACACCCGAACCAAGCACACATGAGTTTCATCATGGCTTTAAATGTTATTCTAGAGTATACACCTACACATTTGTTTTCAAACTTGTGTGTATGAAATGAACCTGTAATATAAGCATTTATTCAACGGAATCCACATTCACCTAGCTATCCAAATTCAACATTGATGCAAAACTCACCAAGGGTTTCTCTAAAAAATGAATAGCTCTATGATTATCTTGACAATCTCTCCATGTGTATATGTGAGATAGAATCTTATGCACAAACCAAAATGCTCACACATAATCCAAAAATGGGGTGAATGCATAACAATTAAAACAAATTTGGCATAATCTCATGAATGGAACGTTAGGGAACTAGATAGCAAAACCAACTTTTCTTTTCATTAAAAATGTGCTCTCACCATTCTTTATCTAGATCATTTAGGGCTTTCAAGGGTTGTAATGAGCCCTTGGGGTGATACTTGGGCTGAGTGAAATGAAGGGTAGAGGAAGACAAAAAGGGTTATTCCGAGGGCATGGCCTTTATTATCAAAAAAATTTCCTTTTTGTAGAATTTTCAACTTTACATCTTCACTTCAATTTTATGTCTCTTTTTCTTCTTTCATCAACATTTTTCTTCTTTGTTTTTCATTTCTTTTCCTTTTCAATTCTTTTCTCTTTCAACCCCCTTTTTCTCCTTTTCCTTGGCTTTCTCTCTTCTTTTTTATTCAATATCATTCATCTCTTTTGGGTTTCCTTACCACATTTTCCTTTCTTCATGATTAATCACAGTCACTCTCGGAAAAACCAAGGTGTAATAATTGTAATCATTTTGCATTGGCTGGGTAAAACATGTGGCATGGAAACGAATTTTCAATTAAGGCTCAATCACGACACAAGGGATAAATTTTTCACAAGAAAAAAATAAGGCTCAAAACAATTCAAAGATGGCCTAAGATCATCTCTAGATAAACATGGGAAGGTATTTCAAGACAAAGTCAATCAACTATCCACATGCAATCTAACCAATATCAAGCATAATGTGATTATTGAACAGATTTTAAATTTGAAAAATTATTCTTTTGAGTAAATGCAAGTTCCCTCCAACAAGGATTGACCCTAAAGCTTAACGGATACTTATTTCATCTCTACTATGCATGTCAAGCTCTAAAATGTGGATCCAATCCGTAAATTGTTGAAATTACACATTCAAGGTGCACTATGGTTAAGTTTGAAAGAAAACACATATGTGATACTCCGGCGTAGGATAAACTTCTATAATGTGGTTATGTATTCGAAGTTCAAAGCGAAGATCTAATTATCACTAAACCCATAACACTTTGAATAGGGAAATATGATTCAACGTTCATTTATTTTTCACAAAAAAAATTTAAAATTTTTTCACATATTTTTCAACTATTCTATACAAAAAAATTGGTAGAATATTTGAATGGTGCATTTCGCCACAAAAATGGTATTATCAACAAAAATTTTGGTGTATCATATAAATGGTGCACCTCACCCCCTCCCTAACTTGAACTATGCATTGTCCTTAATGCAACAAAAAGATATGGAATGCAATGTTGGACTTAAAAAAATAAGAAGGGTAAGAGAACACCTCGCAACAAGTATTGACAAAAACACCACTATCTGCAAATATGAAGAAAGAACATTATGCACAGGTAAAAGTAAGTAAACAATTAAACTTGCAAAGTAAAGAATAAAGGAAAACAACTGTACACTAATATCTAATTAATAGTTATGTCTCAATAAGGTTCGAGTAGACCGGATCCACCAACTCCTCTTCCACAATTTAAATTTCAAAACCCTCAAAGAATAGTTTAAGTCTTTGGCCATTGACTTTGAATGTTTTATCATCTTTGGGGTTTTCTATGTCCACGGCTCCATTAATATAGACCATCTTGACAATATAGGGGTCATCCCAACGTGATCGGAGTTTCCTTTGAAAAATAGAGATGCAAGAATTATACAAGAGCATTTTTTGGTCGGGCTCAAATGTCTTTCTCAAAATGGATTTGTCATGGAAAATCTTTGCCCTTTCTTTGTGAATTTTTGATATCTCGTATGCATCTCTACGAATTTCCTCCAATTAATTCAACTCCAACTTCCTATGATCTCCGATTATTCACAAATTGAAATTCAAGGTTTTATGGTCTAATATGCCTTGTGCTCCATCTCTACTGGCAAGTGACAAGACTTGTCATAGACTAGCTGATAGGAAGACATACCCAAGATGATCTTATAGGCAGTGCAGTAAACCCACAAGGCATCGATCAGTCTGATTGACCAATCCTTTCTATTTGGGTTAATTGTTTTCTCTATTATGTTCTTTATCTCCTTATTGGCCCACTCGACTTGACCATTAGTTTGTGGGTGATAAGAGTTGGACACATAGTGTGTTACACCATATTTATACATCAAAGAAGCAAATGGTCTATTGCAAAAATGAGAACCATCATCACTTATCATTGCACGAGGTATCCTAAACCCAGAAAAAATATTTTCTTTTAAAAACTTGACTACAATTCGATGGTCATTAGTCTTGGCTGGGATTCCCTCTATCCACTTGGACACGTAGTCCATTGCCAATAGGATATAAAGGTAGCAAAAAGACATAGGAATGGGACCCATGAAATGTATGCCCCAACAATAAAAGATCTCAATAACTAGCATGCGGAAGAGGGACATCGTGTTTCTACAAGTCACACTTCCTAACCTTTGACACCTATCACATTCTTTTCAAAATGAAACACAATCTTTAATCAATGAAGGCAAATAAAAACTACTTTGTAAAATCTTATCTAAAGTTTTCTTAGAGGAGAAGTGTCCACCACACGCCTTAAAATGGTAGAAGGAGATGACATCCCGTTGTTCATTTTTTGGTACACACCTCATGACTTGGTCAGGGCAATATTTGAATAGGTACGGATTGTCGAAGTAGAAGTGCTTCTCATCCACCATGAATCTTCGCTTATCTTCTGGGCTCCAATGCGGTGGTATTTGTCATGTGGCAAGAAAATTGCAAATATCAGCATACCATGGAGAAACTGAATGAATAGAAAATAAATGCTCATTCGGAAAGAAATCAAGGATAAGGATGTGCTCTTCGGCGTCTTAGATGACAAGTTGTAACAAATGGTCTGTCACTACTTTCTTGACTCCTTTCTTGTCCTTGATGATCAGGTTGAATTCTTGAAGGAGGAGGATCCACCTAATGATTCTTGTTTTAGCGTGCTGCTTAGATAAAAAAATGCTTTAAAGTAGTGTGATCAATGTAGACTACAATAGGCGAACCAATAATGTATGACCTAAATTTGTCCAATGCAAACACTACAAATGGAAACTCTTTTTCAACGGTAGTGTAACTCATTTGTGCTTCATTTAGAGTTTTTCTAGCATAGTATAGTACATATGGCCTTTTGTCTTCCCTTTGATAGCACTGGGCTGATCGCGTAATCACTCGCATCGGACATAAGCTCAAATGATAGTTCCCACTTGGGTGGTCGCATGATTGGAGATGAACTAAGCATGTTTTTTAGTTTTTTGAAAGATGCCTCACAATCATTTGACCACACAAAGGGAACATCCTTTGCTAGCAAATTGGTCAAGGTCTTGCCAATGCACTAAAATCCTTAATGAATCGACAATAAAAACCAGAATGGCTAAGAAAAGACCTGATATCTTTGACGATCTTTAGAGTGAGTAGGTTGGACATTGCTTCCACTTTGGGTTTGTCTACTTCAATCCCCTTTGTGGACACAATGTGTCCAAGCACAATCCTTTATGTTAACATGAAGTGGCACTTTTCCTAATTTAGCACCAAATTCTTCTCTTCACATCTCTCTAGCACTCTCTCCAAAATTTCCAAGCATCCCCCAAACGCTGAAAAATCATTCATGAAGACCTCCACAATCTTCTCCACCATGTCGCTGAATTTTTCCATCATACATCTTTGAAAAGTTCCTAGGGCATTGCATAAACCAAATGGCATTCGGCGATAGGCATAAGCACCAAAGGGGCACGTGAATGTAGTCTTCTCTTAATCCTCCAAGACAATCTCTATCTGATTGTAGTCAAAGTAGCCATCCAAGAAGCAATAGAAAAGATGCCCAACAACCCTCTCCAATACTTGGTCGAGGAATGGCAAAGGAAAGTTGTAAACCCCCACATGTCTAAACTATCAACAATCGTCCAATTAGCTTCATTTTGCATATAACGTCTCCATTTACATCATAAATCAAAATATAAGAATAATAAGTATATAGGCTCCAAACAAATATAGAAGAACCAAGTAGTCCGGCATACTACCTTTCACCAATTTGATCATAACTCTTTGTTGGAAAGTCCAAATTGTGCACCATTATTTTTGTTAGAACCCTAACTCATATATCTTTCCAACCATATAGGTCACACATACTAGAACTACCTGAGTCAAATCAGTTTATTCTCTGAAGTTGATAACAAAATCTGCATTGTGGTGTTCATTGGATATTAAAGTGTTGTGTTTTCTTCTTAGACTTTGAAGGTGTAAACCCCCACATGTTTATCTTAATATAGTAATGTACTTGTTTAGTAATTCTTATATATGTAATGATGTAAGAATAAACCATATATATAGAAACCGTAAGAATAAATAATAGGGAGGAATAAAATAATAATTTTAATGTTTCGAGTGTAAATTTATTTTAATTTTAAAATAAATCATAAAAATAAATGTTTTTAGGTTAAAATAACATTAAAAATGAATCCAGAACGTCGAAAAATCTTAGAGTAGTCATATGGATCAAATTGGAGTTCTTAGTGGTAAAACTGTAATTTTTGAGAAAACAAAAACTGACTGTGAATAGAGTTTTTCGGGGTTGGCTGTGTTTAAAACACTGATTTCAGCCCCTTTACCCTCATTTCCTTCACTCCACTCTCTCCCCACACCTCTTGGAACCCTAGAATAAGGTAAAGGAATGGAAGGAAAGGAGAAAGGAGGTCTATAGGGTTTGGGCTTTCACTTGGAANCTTCACTCCACTCTCACCCCACACCTCTTGGAACCCTAGAATAAGGTAAAGGAATGGAAGGAAAGGAGAAAGGAGGTCTATAGGGTTTGGGCTTTCACTTGGAATTTTTGATTCTAGGTAGGAATTTCTTCTCATTCTCCTACATTGAGGCTAGAGTTTATATCTATGTATATTTTGCTTCTAAATCTTAGATATATGTTATGAAATCATTATTTCTTGATACTCTTGTAAATATTATCATGTTTGGAATGAAGTTATGGTTTGATAGCCATGAAATTCTTGAAATCTCAAAACCCTTGTTTCTTTTAAGAAATAAAGATTTTTCTTCTTGATATTCCTTAATTCTTGATTTCAAAACTCTAGTACTTTGTTTGAACAATAAAAATATATGTTTGATGATCTCTTGCATATTTTTCTTAAATTGTTCTATTGGAATCATATGGAAGAAAATTGAGGATTTTTGAGATTTAATGTGATTTGAGAAATACCTATGGAATTTGGGGGTTTTGAAAATTATGAACTTTTATTGAGAAATTGTTGGTGATTGTATCTCATAGAGGTGTTTGAATGACCATGGGTGGCCGTTGACCGGGTATTGTAGAGTGGGTAAACATGTGTGGTTCTTACTCTGTGTGGGTTTGAACTTTTTTTACCACTCGTAGTGGGATTGGTGCCTTGTGAAGACCAAACCATTATTAGCTCACGGGTGCCGTGTCAAAGGATTAGTATACTATGTCTGGGTCAAATTCGTTATTGTCAGTGCATTGGTATAGGACAATGCATCGGTAGGCGCCCTTCCCAAAGTTTGATATCCTTGCGAGGATTTATGTGTGTGTGTGGGCCAGGATATTCTCGATGTGTTTATTCATGCAATTATCTTACATCAGACTTGAGATACATTGTGGTTATTGTTTATTGCGTTATCTTTTGAATATAATTATCTTGAAAATTGTTGTGGAAATAATTACGTTTTGGAATGGTTATTTATGGTGGGATTGGCTTACTCTTCCACTAAATTATTGTTAATATATAAACTTAAGATCTTTGAAAATGCCATGTTTTCTTTCAAAATTTACGTATGTTATTTGTGAAATGAGACCGACTATTTTCTACGTTTTTCAAACCTTTTTAGAGTTTGGGAGGATTTTCCTACAGAGCTTAGTGCTCACCCCCGACCAATAATGTTTTCTTTTCAGAATTCATGCTAGAGGAAGATCCCAGCGTTGACGAGCCGGGAAATTGGGAGGTTCCACTAGAGGAGAACCTAGATCCTGAGGTGGACATCTAAAGCTATAGTTTATTTTTGTGCTAGACTAGGGAATTTATTTACGATCATGTATAGTCTAGTATTTTGTTTATTCCGCAGCTAAGTTTGAGTATAATTCTTTTAGAATGTAAGTGTCATAGCTTGGCCTATTCTTTTGGGATGATATTGTGGATATTACATGTGGTGAATGAAATTTTATTATTTGATGGGTAAATGGACCCGGTATGGTCAATGTAGTATAATTGCACAGGTTGTGTTTTGGGTAGAGCTCCCCGTACAAAGAAGACTCTGCCCGAATTTTGTTAAATTAAGGATGTTCTTTAATGATGAATTTATTTAGTTGTTCTCATGACATGAATTTTTTTAAATGGTAATGCCAACTAGGGTGGTTTTTGGGGCGTTACAAAAGTAATCCTTTCAAGTGCATAAGTTGAGCTTCTGACAATCGATGCAAACTCTCCAACCGGTGACCACCCTTGTTGGAATCAACTCATTCTTCTAATTTGCTACCACAGTGACTCCTGACTTCTTTGGTACTACTTGTGTGGGACTAACCCATTTACTGTTGGCAATAGTACAAATGATGCCGACTTCAAGTAGCTTAAGCACTTCATCTCTCACCACATCCTTCATGATAGGATTTAGCCTTTGTTGTGGTTGTGGGGATGGCTTCAAGTCTTCTTCTAAGTAAATTCTATGAGTGCAAATGAGAGGGTCAATTCTCTTTATGTCGGTTATGGTCCAACCAATGGCTCCTTTTTGTCTCCTTAAGACTCGCAACAGCTCCTCTTCTTGCCTTGGCTCTAAAGAATAGCTTATCACCACTGAAAATGTCTTGTGCTCCCCTAAAAATGCATATTTGAGTGTAGACAACAATGACTTCAACTATAAGATGCGTATTTGCACAGTTGATGAAAATATCTTCTTCTCTTGTGGTGTAAGTTTTTCAAATGTTGGGGTCCAATTACCCACCCCTTGCACAGTTTCTAGCTCCTCATCTTCAATAAACTCTTCCCTAGCCAACTTGGAATTGCAAAGCAACTCCATGTGATCCTCCACGAAAGTGTTAATCAGATTGACCTCATAAACTTCTTCATCATCTCCCAGTTGCTTGCAAAGATTGAACACTTTGAGATCCATCGACATGTTCCAAATGTGAGCTTCATTAGACCATTCCTGTAATTTATCACAACATTCGAAGTAGCGAAGAAATTCCTACCTAATATGACAGGAATCTGTGAACTTGGGTTAGCAACGAGGTGAGTGTCAAGTACAATAAAGTCAACGAAAAAATAAAATTTTTCCACTTGGACTAAAAAATCCTCAAATAATCCCCTTGGTATTCTCATGCTTCAATCCGCCAATTTAATAGTGATTGGGGTTGGCATCAACTCCTCAAGTTATAATTGTTGATACACCGAAAATGGTAGGAGGTTGACACTTGCTCCTAAATCTAGTAACGCTTGCTCCACATGGCAATTCCCAATGGTTATGGCAATGGTAGTGCAGCCGAGATCCTTGAACTTGGGTAGGATGTTAGTCCTCAAGATGGAGCTCACTTGCTCGGTGACGAATGCCTTCTTGTGCACATTCAATTTTATCTTTACGATGCACAAACCTTTTAATATCTTTGCACATGAAGGTATTTGCTTGATGACATCAAATGAATGTTTATCTTCATCTGCTTAAACATTTCAATAATAAAAGAATAGTTAGCAACTTTAGCCAGTGACTTCAAATGTTTGAAAAAAGGGGTCAGGATAGGACAATCATGCACATTTAAGTCAACAATCTTTTGTTTTTCAACTGTTTCACCCTCCTCAGAGCTACCCTTAGTCTCTTTTTTATTTTCCAATGTGGCTTTGGGTGAGACTTTAGGCAAAATATTTTTATCTATTTGCTTACCACTCCTAAGGGTGGCGATCGTCTTGAGTTGTTCACAACTCTCTTTGATAGCCTCAGACGATTGAACCACATGTTGACCCCTTGGGTTTTCTTAGGGTTGAGAGAGAAATTTTCCTTTCTCTTGTTGGGACGACCCTACAGCATTGGTCAACTTAGTGATTCGATTTCGGATATCATTAAAAGCAACGGCGGTTTGATTGTTAATTGTGGTTTGTCTTTGAATGAATTGATGCACAACATCCTCCAAATTTCTCTTATGACAAGGTTAGTAGGTGGGTGGGTTGGGTGGTCCTTGTTGACCAAAACCTTGTTGAGGTGGGTTTTGTGAAAATCCTTGTGGATTGGACCATGGGTATTGGGAGCTAGATAAGGGACCATGGCCATAGTATGATTGGTTTTACTTGGGTGGAATGGGAGGTGACAATGAGCTAGACCCATGAGGAATACGATTGTCATTGTTCCAACTAAAGTTCGGGTGGTTGCTCCATCCCGGATTGTATGTGTTGGAGTGGGGAGAGAATGATTGCTTACTTTGGTTGAAAGCATTCACTTGCTCATGATATACCTCTTTGAGTGTTGGAATGTTTGGGTACTCCAAAATAGAATGCTCAACACTCTCACATATAGAGCAAGACTCCTCGGCCTTTGTGATATTTGACACCTCATGCCTCTTATTCACCTCTAGACTCTCTACCTTGTGGGACAATTTGGTTATTCTAGAAAGAAAGTCTTCTTGGTCTTGCAAGTTATACATCACCCTCCACTTGTTTGACTACCAAGAGAGGACCTTGGCACATCGGTGGGATCCGTAATATCCCAAAATTGGGCATTTTTTGCCAATGTGTTAAAGTACTCAAGGACCTCATCAAAATCCTTACTTAGAAACTCTCTGTTGCACATCATGTCAATGAATTGTCAATGGTCCGGTGTAATTCTTTCATAGAAGAAACTCACCAATTATCATTATTCAAATCCATGATGTGGAATGGACTATAAAAAGTCCTTGTATCTATCCCAACATTGATAGAATTGCTCCTTTTGATTTTTTTGAAAAATTTTGAATTTCTTTCTTGAGAGCAGTCGTCTTGGGCACTAGAAAAAATTTGTTTAAAAATTTGGAAAGCATTTGTGCCCAATAACTTATCGAGTGGGGTTTCAATGAGTTCAACTAAGTTTTAGCTTTGTCTTTGAGGGAGAAGGGAAATAATTTCATGCATGCCATGTCTTCTATGGCATGATTTGTAATGAATGTTCCAACTATTTTCTCAAATTCCTTAATGTGAAGGTAAGGATTTTCTCATTCCACTCCGTGAAATTGAGGAAGTAATTGCAACATACCCGGTTTAATAAGGAAGCCATGCACTTGCACCGGTAAAAGTATGCATGAAGGGGTGGTGCTTCGAGTTGATTGCTAATAATCCCTCATTGATCTCGCTGGATGATGAAATGGGAGATTATTTCCTTCATTTCTCGGAGGGGAAAATTGAATTCAAAGGTTTGGCACTCTGGGGTTTTGTATTCCCTAGCCCCTAGAATTATTGGCACCATCATCCCTGAAATTGTCTCCGGCATCCTCGGGTGCGTCTTGGTTAATATTCCTATTTGGTCCTAGGGCACATCTCACTAGCCTATTTTTGTTTTTCACCTCCCTACATACGAAAACACTACTTCCAATAAAAAAAATGCCTAAATATGTACAAAGGAGCAATGTACCACGGTCCCGTGATGAGAATCACGAAACCTACCTCCGCTATCCCCAAATAACCTTTGAATTCGATGCTTAGCCTTCCCCTGCAACGGCACCAAAAATTCTTGAATCATTTTCCCTAATCTCCAAACATAAGCCCGGATTATTTGTATATGGCTTATACGAGTTGGTGAGTGTTAGTCTCCCTCGTGTTTAAATGAAAGAAATGAGAAAAATCATGCGTGTGAACAAAAATGTGTGTGTACATGCAAAAGTGCTTCCCAAGCGTAGAGAGACTTGCAATGTCGTGTTTTACTTGGAATGGGTATTCCAAGGACGTCTCCTCAGGGAATGAAAGGTCAAACGCTTTGAAGGGTGATTTGTAAAGAAATGAAAATTAGAAATTTTCCTGAATTTTGTTTTGGTGAGTTGTATTTTCAGAAAAATGTAAGAAAGCAAGGTTGGCTTATTCATAGAGGTTATTCCAATGAGAATGTCAAATCAACTCAATTCATTCAACCAATGGTGTCTTAGTGTTTGATTGATTCGTAGGAAGTGAGGAACTAATGTAATTGTGTTGGACAAGAGGATACCCCATGACAAGTCCACAGTATATCAAGAGCCCAAAATCACGCCAACACTCAACCTAATTAAACCAAACACTTTAAACTATGATGAAAAATGAAAGAGAGTCGATTCCACATGCCCAAGAGGAAATACCCCTTGGATTAGCCAACTAAAAGGTTAGCTACTAATAGTAAAGGCAAGAAACAACATAATATAAACAAACATGGAAGTGAAATCAACTAGGAAACTTGTATTAATGTAAGAAAATATTTAAACAAGAGCAAAGTCATTTATACACAAAATGCAAAGTTTGAAGGTAAAATACCCAAATGTATAAATGAAAATACAACACTTAGCTATGCTTGATTACAACTTGAATAAAAGAGTTTAGAGTGAAAGAGGGGAAGATTAAAAGTAAAACAAAGCTAACTACAACAAAAATGGTGAAGGAAATATGAAAACCCAAGTTTCTCTCTCTAAAACTTCATCTTCAACCTTGGAGCTTCTCTCTCTAAAAGCAAGTGAAATTTGAACAATGGTGTAAGAACTCCTAATTTTCATCAATCCTCCCTCCCTTAGCATGTGTAAACTGAATTGAAATGATTTGATAGAGGTTGGATACTTCCACAAGCAAGTTCAGTTCAAGCATGGTCTTCCCTTGCTTCACCAACCACCCCTCTTTTCTCTCTTGCTTCTCCCCTCTCTCACTTCAAATCTAACTTTAGGGGTTAGGAGAGCATTATGGGGTGTCAAACATGTCAAGGTATGACTTAGAGGACAAACGTTGTCCCCGGAGTAGGTGGAGTAGTGTGAGCAGGTGTTTGGCAAATCTGGGCAAAACCAACCGATAGAACGTAAGAAAACCTATCGGTAGGTTTTTCCAGTAAGATTTTCTACCGGTAGACTTTTGCATGGCTGAGGTAGAAGAATTCCAGTGGCATTTTCTACTGGTAGATTTTGAATCTTTTACCAAGAGGTTTTGACTAACTTCTACCGGTAGGTTTTTGTTGACTTTTTGTTCTGTTTTGGAATTTCTTTAGTTCCTTGAGGTCCTAAGCCATCCGTTAAGCAATNACGTCTCCTCAGGGAATGAAAGGTCAAACGCTTTGAAGGGTGATTTGTAAAGAAATGAAAATTAGAAATTTTCCTGAATTTTGTTTTGGTGAGTTGTATTTTCAGAAAAATGTAAGAAAGCAAGGTTGGCTTATTCATAGAGGTTATTCCAATGAGAATGTCAAATCAACTCAATTCATTCAACCAATGGTGTCTTAGTGTTTGATTGATTCGTAGGAAGTGAGGAACTAATGTAATTGTGTTGGACAAGAGGATACCCCATGACAAGTCCACAGTATATCAAGAGCCCAAAATCACGCCAACACTCAACCTAATTAAACCAAACACTTTAAACTATGATGAAAAATGAAAGAGAGTCGATTCCACATGCCCAAGAGGAAATACCCCTTGGATTAGCCAACTAAAAGGTTAGCTACTAATAGTAAAGGCAAGAAACAACATAATATAAACAAACATGGAAGTGAAATCAACTAGGAAACTTGTATTAATGTAAGAAAATATTTAAACAAGAGCAAAGTCATTTATACACAAAATGCAAAGTTTGAAGGTAAAATACCCAAATGTATAAATGAAAATACAACACTTAGCTATGCTTGATTAAAACTTGAATAAAAGAGTTTAGAGTGAAAGAGGGGAAGATTAAAAGTAAAACAAAGCTAACTACAACAAAAATGGTGAAGGAAATATGAAAACCCAAGTTTCTCTCTCTAAAACTTCATCTTCAACCTTGGAGCTTCTCTCTCTAAAAGCAAGTGAAATTTGAACAATGGTGTAAGAACTCCTAATTTTCATCAATCCTCCCTCCCTTAGCATGTGTAAACTGAATTGAAATGATTTGATAGAGGTTGGATACTTCCACAAGCAAGTTCAGTTCAAGCATGGTCTTCCCTTGCTTCACCAACCACCCCTCTTTTCTCTCTTGCTTCTCCCCTCTCTCACTTCAAATCTAACTTTAGGGGTTAGGAGAGCATTATGGGGTGTCAAACATGTCAAGGTATGACTTAGAGGACAAACGTTGTCCCCGGAGTAGGTGGAGTAGTGTGAGCAGGTGTTTGGCAAATCTGGGCAAAACCAACCGATAGAACGTAAGAAAACCTATCGGTAGGTTTTTCCAGTAAGATTTTCTACCGGTAGACTTTTGCATGGCTGAGGTAGAAGAATTCCAGTGGCATTTTCTACTGGTAGATTTTGAATCTTTTACCAAGAGGTTTTGACTAACTTCTACCGGTAGGTTTTTGTTGACTTTTTGTTCTGTTTTGGAATTTCTTTAGTTCCTTGAGGTCCTAAGCCATCCGTTAAGCAATCCCTTTTTCCCCATTGCCTTTGAGCACTTGATGGGATACTTTATACAAGATCTTACCTTCTTTTTACCTACAATCACACAAATCTCCATTAATTGTGAATTTAAAACGATTTCCCACAATTTTCACCACAAAAACAAGTAAAATTGGTGCAAAAGATATGCATGATATGCAATATTATATACTCATCACTCGCCAAGACCGTGCTTGTTGCTTCTTAGGTCACTATTAGGTACAAATACATTGGCTCCCCTTCATTTGGCCTTACCAAGAATGGTGGTTTGCTAATGTACCCTTTTAGTGCTTAGAAGGCATTTTTGCACTCTGGGGTCCATTCGAATGCCTTTTTTAGGGTATTGAAGAAAGGAAGGTGCTTGTCGTTGGCTTTAGAGATAAGCCTATTTAAAGTCGTGACTCTCCCTATCAATACCTAGACCTCCTTAATGCTTCTTGGGGATCTCATGTCTACCAATGCCTTGATTTTCTCTAGGTTGACCTCAATTCTCCTTTGAGCCACCATGAATCCTAAGAACTTCCATGAGGATACCCCAAAGTCACACTTACCCAAGTTCAATGTTATATTGAACCTTCTAAGGATATCAAGCTCTGAGGCTCTTGACAAGCATGTCATCAACGTATACCTCCATTGAGTGGCCAATAAGCTTCTTGAATATGTGGTTCACTAGACATTGGTAAGTGGCACCTACATTTTTTAACCCAAATGGCATGACCTTGTAGCAATAGGTCCCATCTTTGTTTATGAATGAGGTATTCTCTTGATCTAGTTCGTACATCATAATATGGTTATAACCTGAGAATGTATCCATGAATGAGAACAACTCGCAACCAGCTCTGGCATCTACCATGATGTCGATTCTTGGAACTGGAAAGCAATCCTTTGGGAGGGCTTTTTTTAGATCAATGAAATCTACACAGAGCCGTCATTTTTCTCTGGTCTTCTTTACCAATACCACATTAGCTAGCCATAATGGATATTGGACTTCTCTGACAGATTTGGCATCTGAGAGCTTTGTGACTTCTTCCTTTATTGCCCGATTGCGCTCTAGGGCGAAGCTTCACCGCTTCTGCCGAATTGGTTTGTAGTTTAGATCAACATTCAGTTTGTGAACAATTACTGTGGGGTCAATCCCACTCATATTAGATTGTTTCCAAGAGAAGAAATACCTATTAGAGTTAAGGAATTCTATCAATGAAGCCCACAGGTTTTCTTCGAGCATTTTCTCGATGAAGGTGACCTGCTTGGAGAAGTTTCCAATCTGAAAGGGTTCTAAGTCTTTTATGCATTACAGACATTTTGGGTCCTTTCTATGATCTAGGGAACATACTTTGAGGGTTTCCTATTGCTTTCCCTTCATTATCAAAGGCTAGAGAAAAAAATGATATATGTCAAGTTCCCACTGTCTATGAGAACTCTTTTCAAGACGTTATTAGTTATCGTCAAGGTAACCACCAGCATATCATAGTGTGAGTGCTAAACACCACTCAAATCTCCTTTGGAGAAAGTGATTGGTAGGTCCATTTGGAGCTTCTTCCCTAGATTTACCTAGCTTACATCTAGCTCAGACTTTATTTTCTAGGCATGAGCTCGCCTACCAGAGCTATTTTCTCCTCATGAGAAGCCTCCAGAAAGCACAGTAACCTCCCTTACTAGTTGTCTGTGTGGGACCTCCTCTTGGTGGTGTTGAACATCGTTCCTCTCCTATCTCGGGCGTTCTATATACCTCTCGAGGTTTCTTTTTTGAATTAGATCCTCTATTTTTTTCCTTAGGACCTGGCAATCTTCCGTGTTGTGACAGTGGTCCCTATGGAAGCGGCAGCACGTATCAATGGATCTTTTATTGGGATGCATCTTCATCTTCCTTGGCAATTAGAGGATTCTCTCATCCTATGTCTGGAAGAGGATATGCTCTACAAAGGTGTTTAGGGGGTGTGCTTCTGATCTAGTTCGTTGAGAATGAGAAGACCTAGTTGATCTCTTGCACTGCTTGGGACTTACAACTATTTTCTCTTTACTTGATGAGTCATTCCTTCTCTTGTTATCTCACCGATCTTCTCATCTATCCTTTTGACTCCTTCAAGCTAAAAGAGTATCTTCAGCACTAGATTCTTGCTAAAAGCCCTACCATGGTCATGGGCGGCTCTTTGGAGAGAGTGAAGATGAACTAAGAAGATTGCAATCCACCTATAAAGACGGTCAAGGCAACCATGTCATCCACATTATCAATTTGTAGAGACTTCTTAGTGAAATGATTAATGTATTCATGCAATGTATCTCCCCTGGACTGCTTTACATTTAGGAGGTAGGTCAAGGGTCTTTATGTGCCTATCCTTCGCTGAAATGCGAGATGAAGGAAGTATTCAGATCATCAAATGTAGCGATTGAGCTCGGCTTCAACTTGTTGAACCAATGTCTTATCATTCCTTTGAGTGTGGTGGCTAAAGCTTGACACATGATTTGGCCTGGAACATTATGGAGAATCATTAGAGATCTGTAAGTTTCTAGATGATCTAACAGGTCCTTTATTTTGTCAAACATATCAGTGACTAACATCTTTAACCTCTCTAGTAGGGGTAATTTGCAACCTCATGTGTGAATGGAGACTCAGTATGCTGGACCAAGGCATTGATGACTTCGGGGGCATGGATTTTTATTGTGTTCATGACGTTCCCTAACTTTTCATTCACTTCACAGAACCTCCATTCCCATCGTTCGTTGATCTCAAGTCGAGCAACCTCGTTTTGACTCCGATTACTGTCCTGGTTATCTCCTACATACTCATTGGTTTGATACTGATCTCACTCCAAGAGTTGGAGGAATTGTTGATTTTATTTTTTTCAATTCCTCGGTTGCCTTTTCCAATCTTGTCACCTTTGTTGACTCCTTTTCTGGTGGGGGTACATCCCTTCATCCCACTGGATGGGTACTAGGGCAGTTAGGTGTTTGGTCAACTGTCGGCTCCTTTGATGCCCTTTTTACTGCCATAGGATTTGAAATTTGTGATTAAGCATTCCCATAGACGGCACCAACATTGATCCCAAAAGCAGCACCGATGGATTTTTGGATGACTTGCTGATTTTCGATGAGCTCCTACAAGGAAGTCAAAGGCCAGAGGGGCTCCGGGGGTTGACTCTTCGATGATTAAGTCAATCAGGCAAAAAAAGGATTGACTAGAATTGAGCTAGACTTACATGATTCATAGCTTGTACCTCTCCTTTATAAACTTTGAACTCCCTTTATTGTTGGAGTTCTCTCAACTACTTTTCAAAGGAGGCGTCTCAGAAAATGGAACTCCCCTTCAACAGCTGGAGCTAGCTTAAGCTATTATCCTGAGATTGAGTGAGCAGATTAATGATGCGATTAGAATTTATTGGCTAAGATGCATCTCACCAGACCGCATACCCCATTACCCTTTTGCCTCCTATTTGAATGCACACATGCTTTTCCTTTAAAGTCGGATTCATATCCATCAAATGGTGAGAATTCTTAATTAATGTTTTTTAAAATGCACCACTACATGAAATTCAAGAGGTGACGTCAATACAACACAATCCTAGGGCCAAATACAAAGTCATGAATTGTCAATCCACAAAAGTAGATTAACATCCTCTAACCAGGCTAATTAACGTGGACCAGTGTAATCACGGGATGTCATTCTAATCCCTTTATTTCACTTTTTACATGATGCGCATATATATGTGTATACACTTCAACAACGATTTTTGTCACTTTAAATATATTATTTTAAACATCGACACCGAACAATATCTTAAAAATATGAATTGGAACCAGTGAAATAATGGATGTTGCGCTTTAGAGTAACAAAATAATACCCAACTTCTCTAACCTTGTGTAAACCGATAATTTAATAGCTATGAGCTTGAAATTGCCAAGCTAGGCCAATTAAAATCACATGCCATAAATATATGTAGCGTACGAATTTTACATGAACAACTAAGTCTATACTATTAATAAAAATAAGTTAATATGAAAAAATTTTAATTTTCTATTCTATCCCTCTTTAATCATATAAAGACAGTCACGTCATATTTTCAACTTTAACTCTTAGACCCTTCCCTTTCTAAGAGTAAATAATTGTAATTACAAGTGCAATGAATATATAGGATTACCTATATAAAAAATTTTCATATTAATAGCATTTGAGAAAATTACAAAACAATATAAAAATAATAGTACTCTCCTCCCAAATCCTTACTCTCCAAACAGTAGATAAATATTCTCTCTTAAATTAATATAGGCAATTAGTATTTTTGTTCTTCTCTGTAACTTCTATATCGTTCTCCACTTTTGTCTTTAGCTTTATTTTCCTTTGCAAGTTATCAATGGATCTTATGAAAGTATCACTTTTAAACGATATTGAAGATGATGAACTCAAAGTGCAAGAATTCTTTTTTTGTATCAATGCTTAGTTTCATTTGATGTTATCTTACTATCAACTGCTACTTTAATGATCTAATTTGAATATAATTTAAGACTTTAACAGTATGCAATGTGTCTTGTTAACTATGTAGATTTGATTTTTTTAATATATTTATCTTACTTTTTGTTTTTATTGAGAAATTTGATTTTTCATGGTCTTGGTTTCTAAAATTGGGCTGTTAATTTTTACAAAAATTACACACAAATTTTACTTGTTAATTAATTTTTTATTCACTTCTATTGAGTTTTAATCTATTTTTGGGTCTTCAATTGTCAAACATTTACTGTAAAATTATAATTTTTTCCAATCCAAATATAATTTAGGGTGAGAAGCTCTATATTCTTGATGGTAATTCTGGTAAGCGTTGCTCACAATCACTGTAGAAGCAAAATATTTAAAATATAAATATCATAAACAACCAATAAATAATCAAATTGACCACTTGATGTGTTCCTTTATTCTGTCTTTTTTATTTTTTAACTTTACATTTATTTTATGCATACATTAACAACAAATATAGACATAATTTGGGTAAAAAGTAAAAAAAAAAACTCAAATTATAATTCAAAATTTTCTGTGGGCGCCAACTAGTTATAAAAATATCATCGGCCATTTAACTGGAAAAAATAAACGTAATACTTTATAAAAGTAAACTTTGCCTTCAATCTTAACAGTTATTTACCCAATATTTGTTACTATTCACCGTGCTATGAACCTCCAAAACAACCTACTGGCAGCAAATAAAAAAGCAACATGAAAGCTGCACTACAGGGTCTATGTCAAGGATTTATTGTAGGTTTGTTATTATCCAAACTTGAGCTTTTGACTAAACAGAGACTTTGTTGGTTGGTTGGATATGGGACCCTAGGAACCGTTGGTACAAAACAAAGGTAGTATGAAAATGCAAACTCGTGCCTAACGTCTTTATTATTTTAAAACAATGTTACATGAATTTAAAAAATAGATTTGATAATTACAACTATTGATTTCACTATGAGACCCAACATTTATAAGAATTCACTGCTTATTCAATGATTTTGATTATTAAATCTATTTTTTAAGTCCATATAATATTACTCATCATTTTAAGTGGTTCATCCCTTAAATTATCAATCGATTAGTGCCTTCACAGCCATTATCAAATACGCATCCATTTGTTTTACTTTCTAACCTTTTTGTTTGTGTTATGTAATGGCGGAATATGACTGGGGGATTGGTTAGTCTGTAAGGACGTTGGACTGTCTGTTAGGTGGATTTCTTGAAATAAAAGGATTCTCCACCCTTTTGGGTTGGCTATTTCATCCACAAGAGGCTTGACCAAATATACATGTCTTTTTTTTTTTTTTNTACCACATTAGCTAGCCATAATGGATATTGGACTTCTCTGACAGATTTGGCATCTGAGAGCTTTGTGACTTCTTCCTTTATTGCCCGATTGCGCTCTAGGGCGAAGCTTCACCGCTTCTGCCGAATTGGTTTGTAGTTTAGATCAACATTCAGTTTGTGAACAATTACTGTGGGGTCAATCCCACTCATATTAGATTGTTTCCAAGAGAAGAAATACCTATTAGAGTTAAGGAATTCTATCAATGAAGCCCACAGGTTTTCTTCGAGCATTTTCTCGATGAAGGTGACCTGCTTGGAGAAGTTTCCAATCTGAAAGGGTTCTAAGTCTTTTATGCATTACAGACATTTTGGGTCCTTTCTATGATCTAGGGAACATACTTTGAGGGTTTCCTATTGCTTTCCCTTCATTATCAAAGGCTAGAGAAAAAAATGATATATGTCAAGTTCCCACTGTCTATGAGAACTCTTTTCAAGACGTTATTAGTTATCGTCAAGGTAACCACCAGCATATCATAGTGTGAGTGCTAAACACCACTCAAATCTCCTTTGGAGAAAGTGATTGGTAGGTCCATTTGGAGCTTCTTCCCTAGATTTACCTAGCTTACATCTAGCTCAGACTTTATTTTCTAGGCATGAGCTCGCCTACCAGAGCTATTTTCTCCTCATGAGAAGCCTCCAGAAAGCACAGTAACCTCCCTTACTAGTTGTCTGTGTGGGACCTCCTCTTGGTGGTGTTGAACATCGTTCCTCTCCTATCTCGGGCGTTCTATATACCTCTCGAGGTTTCCTTTTTGAATTAGATCCTCTATTTTTTTCCTTAGGACCTGGCAATCTTCCGTGTTGTGACAGTGGTCCCTATGGAAGCGGCAGCACGTATCAATGGATCTTTTATTGGGATGCATCTTCATCTTCCTTGGCAATTAGAGGATTCTCTCATCCTATGTCTGGAAGAGGATATGCTCTACAAAGGTGTTTAGGGGGTGTGCTTCTGATCTAGTTCGTTGAGAATGAGAGGACCTAGTTGATCTCTTGCACTGCTTGGGACTTACAACTATTTTCTCTTTACTTGATGAGTCATTCCTTCTCTTGTTATCTCACCGATCTTCTCATCTATCCTTTTGACTCCTTCAAGCTAAAAGAGTATCTTCAGCACTAGATTCTTGCTAAAAGCCCTACCATGGTCATGGGCGGCTCTTTGGAGAGAGTGAAGATGAACTAAGAAGATTGCAATCCACCTATAAAGACGGTCAAGGCAACCATGTCATCCACATTATCAATTTGTAGAGACTTCTTAGTGAAATGATTAATGTATTCATGCAATGTATCTCCCCTGGACTGCTTTACATTTAGGAGGTAGGTCAAGGGTCTTTATGTGCCTATCCTTCGCTGAAATGCGAGATGAAGGAAGTATTCAGATCATCAAATGTAGCGATTGAGCTCGGCTTCAACTTGTTGAACCAATGTCTTATCATTCCTTTGAGTGTGGTGGCTAAAGCTTGACACATGATTTGGCCTGGAACATTATGGAGAATCATTAGAGATCTGTAAGTTTCTAGATGATCTAACAGGTCCTTTATTTTGTCAAACATATCAGTGACTAACATCTTTAACCTCTCTAGTAGGGGTAATTTGCAACCTCATGTGTGAATGGAGACTCAGTATGCTGGACCAAGGCATTGATGACTTCGGGGGCATGGATTTTTATTGTGTTCATGACGTTCCCTAACTTTTCATTCACTTCACAGAACCTCCGTTCCCATCGTTCGTTGATCTCAAGTCGAGCAACCTCGTTTTGACTCCGATTACTGTCCTGGTTATCTCCTACATACTCCTTGGTTTGATACTGATCTCACTCCAAGAGTTGGAGGAATTGTTGATTTTATTTTTTTCAATTCCTCGGTTGCCTTTTCCAATCTTGTCACCTTTGTTGACTCCTTTTCTGGTGGGGGTACATCCCTTCATCCCACTGGATGGGTACTAGGGCAGTTAGGTGTTTGGTCAACTGTCGGCTCCTTTGATGCCCTTTTTACTGCCATAGGATTTGAAATTTGTGATTAAGCATTCCCATAGACGGCACCAACATTGATCCCAAAAGCAGCACCGATGGATTTTTGGATGACTTGCTGATTTTCGATGAGCTCCTACAAGGAAGTCAAAGGCCAGAGGGGCTCCGGGGGTTGACTCTTCGATGATTAAGTCAATCAGGCAAAAAAAGGATTGACTAGAATTGAGCTAGACTTACATGATTCATAGCTTGTACCTCTCCTTTATAAACTTTGAACTCCCTTTATTGTTGGAGTTCTCTCAACTACTTTTCAAAGGAGGCGTCTCAGAAAATGGAACTCCCCTTCAACAGCTGGAGCTAGCTTAAGCTATTATCCTGAGATTGAGTGAGCAGATTAATGATGCGATTAGAATTTATTGGCTAAGATGCATCTCACCAGACCGCATACCCCATTACCCTTTTGCCTCCTATTTGAATGCACACATGCTTTTCCTTTAAAGTCGGATTCATATCCATCAAATGGTGAGAATTCTTAATTAATGTTTTTTAAAATGCACCACTACATGAAATTCAAGAGGTGACGTCAATACAACACAATCCTAGGGCCAAATACAAAGTCATGAATTGTCAATCCACAAAAGTAGATTAACATCCTCTAACCAGGCTAATTAACGTGGACCAGTGTAATCACGGGATGTCATTCTAATCCCTTTATTTCACTTTTTACATGATGCGCATATATATGTGTATACACTTCAACAACGATTTTTGTCACTTTAAATATATTATTTTAAACATCGACACCGAACAATATCTTAAAAATATGAATTGGAACCAGTGAAATAATGGATGTTGCGCTTTAGAGTAACAAAATAATACCCAACTTCTCTAACCTTGTGTAAACCGATAATTTAATAGCTATGAGCTTGAAATTGCCAAGCTAGGCCAATTAAAATCACATGCCATAAATATATGTAGCGTACGAATTTTACATGAACAACTAAGTCTATACTATTAATAAAAATAAGTTAATATGAAAAAATTTTAATTTTCTATTCTATCCCTCTTTAATCATATAAAGACAGTCACGTCATATTTTCAACTTTAACTCTTAGACCCTTCCCTTTCTAAGAGTAAATAATTGTAATTACAAGTGCAATGAATATATAGGATTACCTATATAAAAAATTTTCATATTAATAGCATTTGAGAAAATTACAAAACAATATAAAAATAATAGTACTCTCCTCCCAAATCCTTACTCTCCAAACAGTAGATAAATATTCTCTCTTAAATTAATATAGGCAATTAGTATTTTTGTTCTTCTCTGTAACTTCTATATCGTTCTCCACTTTTGTCTTTAGCTTTATTTTCCTTTGCAAGTTATCAATGGATCTTATGAAAGTATCACTTTTAAACGATATTGAAGATGATGAACTCAAAGTGCAAGAATTCTTTTTTTGTATCAATGCTTAGTTTCATTTGATGTTATCTTACTATCAACTGCTACTTTAATGATCTAATTTGAATATAATTTAAGACTTTAAAAGAATGCAATGTGTCTTGTTAACTATGTAGATTTGATTTTTTTAATATATTTATCTTACTTTTTGTTTTTATTGAGAAATTTGATTTGTCATGGTCTTGATTTCTAAAATTGGGCTGTTAATTTTTACAAAAATTACACACAAATTTTACTTGTTAATTAATTTTTTATTCACTTCTATTGAGTTTTAATCTATTTTTGGGTCTTCGATTGTCAAACATTTACTGTAAAATTATAATTTTTTCCAATCCAAATATAATTTAGGGTGAGAAGCTCTATATTCTTGATGGTAATTCTGGTAAGCGTTGCTCACAATCATTGTAGAAGCAAAATATTTAAAATATAAATATCATAAACAACCAATAAATAATCAAATCGACCACTTGATGTGTTCCTTTATTCTGTCTTTTTTATTTTTTAACTTTACATTTATTTTATGCATACATTAACAACAAATATAGAGATAATTTGGGTAAAAAGTAAAAAAAAAACTCAAATTATAATTCAAAATTTTCTGTGGGCGCCAACTAGTTATAAAAATATCATCGGCCATTTAACTGGAAAAAATAAACGTAATACTTTATAAAAGTAAACTTTGCCTTCAATCTTAACAGTTATTTACCCAATATTTGTTACTATTCACCGTGCTATGAACCTCCAAAACAACCTACTGGCAGCAAATAAAAAAGCAACATGAAAGCTGCACTACAGGGTCTATGTCAAGGATTTATTGTAGGTTTGTTATTATCCAAACTTGAGCTTTTGACTAAACAGAGACTTTGTTGGTTGGTTGGATATGGGACCCTAGGAACCGTTGGTACAAAACAAAGGTAGTATGAAAATGCAAACTCGTGCCTAACGTCTTTATTATTTTAAAACAATGTTACATGAATTTAAAAAATAGATTTGATAATTACAATTATTGATTTTACTGTGAAACCCAACATTTATAAGGATTCACTATCTATTCAATTATTTTGATTATTAAATATATTTTTTAAGTCCATATAATATTACTCATTATTTTAAGTGGTTCATCCCTTAAATTATCAATCGATTAGTGCCTTCACAGCCATTATCAAATACGCATCCATTTGTTTTACTTTCTAACCTTTTTGTTTGTGTTATGTAATGGCGGAATATGACTGGGAGATTGGTTAGTCTGTAAGGACGTTGGACTGTCTGTTAGGTGGATTTCTTGAAATAAAAGGATTCTCCACCCTTTTGGGTTGGCTATTTCATCCACAAGAGGCTTGACCAAATATACATGTCTTTTTTTTTTTTTTCTTCTTCTTTTCCCTTTTTCCTTTTTTTATTTGCACTTTCGGAAAGTGGATTGGAGACAACTTTATCTACATTGTTTTGGGGCAAATGGGAATATCCTTTCCTTCCGCATTAGTTTGGCTTGACTTCCTATTCAGTTACGTTTACACAGTCAACAAAGGAACATCATGTTATTTTTTATTTTTTTATTTTTGATCAGGAGAATCACCTATTGAATATTCTGATTTTTATTTTGTGATTCATTTACTAACAGAGCAAGTTTTTTGGCTAATAACGTTTATAAATAGAATTGTTGCATTTACTGTCGTTAAAAATTTTTCGGATCTAGATTGACTCTATTATATATTTTTTTAATTTTTTTCAATCATAAATCACTCATTGTGGATAGGTCATAAGAGACCCAGTGATAAATAATGAGTCATATTTTATACACATGATGCATGATCTACTATATAGAGAAATTATAAAAAAAATGTGTATTAGAGGAATCTCATTCTGAAATTCTCATATTACTAAGCTCGTAACTTTATCCAAAATTTTTGATTTAAAATTTTATATAAGAGGGGAAGGGCTAGAAAGATAAAATGATAATGTTGTGCATCAAAGGAATGGTAAAAATATTTGAAATGTTAAACAATCATGGTAATTAGCAAATGGAAAACGCATATTTGATTGCCTCGACATTTGAAGTTCGACTCTCGCAAGAGAATTTTGATCTACCATGTGTGTTTTGCATAAACTGAGCATATCTATAGTATAAATAACACTTAATTAAATCGTCTCTCTCATTCAACCCTGAATTAAACTTGGTTTCAAAAACGTAAACATGGTTAATATTCAATTTAAACTCAAGTGAGTATTTATTTATTTAAATTGAATCCGCGTTAACCTCTTAACCCATCGTTTGGCTTATTTTCCATTGCAGACGTGCCAAGTCTAGATGGACTTAAGAACACTACAACTTTACCTACTCAAATTGGCATAAAATTTTTAAATCGTGACTGTTCATATGATTGAAATAAGGTGTAAGGCTACCTATAGATTTTTTTTTTCTACATTGGGGATTAAGGACTTAAACTTATTGCTTCGAAATAGACTGACAAACTGAGAGAATAAAGATGAAATGGAATTAAAATGAACACCAATTGGCATAAAAAGGAAGAACTATTGTATTGAATGTCGTGTCTAAAATAAACTAAAAGAAAAGTCACCAAAGTGACGACGGAATTACAGAATAATACGAAAAATGTAGGGAACTAAACAATGCAGAACGGATCTAGGATGCTATTTGTTGGACTATTGATCGAGAGATCTCTGTTTAGTAGTCAATGCCTCTATATTTGTAGGCAATGACTTCTAACCGTATGGGCCATCTTTTTCAACCACTCAGTTTGTACTCATGGCCTCTCGTTTCAATGGTTATGAACGTGACCTAAACCGCATATAACCGAGGGTTCTACAATGTCACATCCTAACATAGCTCTTCACTTTTTGATATCTTTGAAGATATTTTCTCATAATCATCATTTCATCTTGAACCTCCTTTGACTCAACCTTGGCCTTTGGATTACGCCATGTGTCCTTCTCAGATTTTCTCATATTTTTGTGTAAACATTACCCCCACAAAATGACGTGTCGAGAAGACTGTGAAGGGGAATGATGTGCATGTATTTGGTTTTAAATCTTTCAAAGTTAGACTTGGCTAATAAATCATGCAATTGGATTTATGCCACTGAGTTCTCTATCCCCTAATATGACTCATAACATTACACATTTCAACTTTGACATAAGATAAAACAATTTCAATTCAAACCAAAGTGTTAATTACCATGATCATCAAACAAAAGAACATCTTTTGGGCTTTTTCATTTTCAATGTTTTTTATTTTCTTAATAAATGCATGTACAAGAAAAAAAANTTTCAATTCCTCGGTTGCCTTTTCCAATCTTGTCACCTTTGTTGACTCCTTTTCTGGTGGGGGTACATCCCTTCATCCCACTGGATGGGTACTAGGGCAGTTAGGTGTTTGGTCAACTGTCGGCTCCTTTGATGCCCTTTTTACTGCCATAGGATTTGAAATTTGTGATTAAGCATTCCCATAGACGGCACCAACATTGATCCCAAAAGCAGCACCGATGGATTTTTGGATGACTTGCTGATTTTCGATGAGCTCCTACAAGGAAGTCAAAGGCCAGAGGGGCTCCGGGGGTTGACTCTTCGATGATTAAGTCAATCAGGCAAAAAAAGGATTGACTAGAATTGAGCTAGACTTACATGATTCATAGCTTGTACCTCTCCTTTATAAACTTTGAACTCCCTTTATTGTTGGAGTTCTCTCAACTACTTTTCAAAGGAGGCGTCTCAGAAAATGGAACTCCCCTTCAACAGCTGGAGCTAGCTTAAGCTATTATCCTGAGATTGAGTGAGCAGATTAATGATGCGATTAGAATTTATTGGCTAAGATGCATCTCACCAGACCGCATACCCCATTACCCTTTTGCCTCCTATTTGAATGCACACATGCTTTTCCTTTAAAGTCGGATTCATATCCATCAAATGGTGAGAATTCTTAATTAATGTTTTTTAAAATGCACCACTACATGAAATTCAAGAGGTGACGTCAATACAACACAATCCTAGGGCCAAATACAAAGTCATGAATTGTCAATCCACAAAAGTAGATTAACATCCTCTAACCAGGCTAATTAACGTGGACCAGTGTAATCACGGGATGTCATTCTAATCCCTTTATTTCACTTTTTACATGATGCGCATATATATGTGTATACACTTCAACAACGATTTTTGTCACTTTAAATATATTATTTTAAACATCGACACCGAACAATATCTTAAAAATATGAATTGGAACCAGTGAAATAATGGATGTTGCGCTTTAGAGTAACAAAATAATACCCAACTTCTCTAACCTTGTGTAAACCGATAATTTAATAGCTATGAGCTTGAAATTGCCAAGCTAGGCCAATTAAAATCACATGCCATAAATATATGTAGCGTACGAATTTTACATGAACAACTAAGTCTATACTATTAATAAAAATAAGTTAATATGAAAAAATTTTAATTTTCTATTCTATCCCTCTTTAATCATATAAAGACAGTCACGTCATATTTTCAACTTTAACTCTTAGACCCTTCCCTTTCTAAGAGTAAATAATTGTAATTACAAGTGCAATGAATATATAGGATTACCTATATAAAAAATTTTCATATTAATAGCATTTGAGAAAATTACAAAACAATATAAAAATAATAGTACTCTCCTCCCAAATCCTTACTCTCCAAACAGTAGATAAATATTCTCTCTTAAATTAATATAGGCAATTAGTATTTTTGTTCTTCTCTGTAACTTCTATATCGTTCTCCACTTTTGTCTTTAGCTTTATTTTCCTTTGCAAGTTATCAATGGATCTTATGAAAGTATCACTTTTAAACGATATTGAAGATGATGAACTCAAAGTGCAAGAATTCTTTTTTTGTATCAATGCTTAGTTTCATTTGATGTTATCTTACTATCAACTGCTACTTTAATGATCTAATTTGAATATAATTTAAGACTTTAAAAGAATGCAATGTGTCTTGTTAACTATGTAGATTTGATTTTTTTAATATATTTATCTTACTTTTTGTTTTTATTGAGAAATTTGATTTGTCATGGTCTTGATTTCTAAAATTGGGCTGTTAATTTTTACAAAAATTACACACAAATTTTACTTGTTAATTAATTTTTTATTCACTTCTATTGAGTTTTAATCTATTTTTGGGTCTTCGATTGTCAAACATTTACTGTAAAATTATAATTTTTTCCAATCCAAATATAATTTAGGGTGAGAAGCTCTATATTCTTGATGGTAATTCTGGTAAGCGTTGCTCACAATCATTGTAGAAGCAAAATATTTAAAATATAAATATCATAAACAACCAATAAATAATCAAATCGACCACTTGATGTGTTCCTTTATTCTGTCTTTTTTATTTTTTAACTTTACATTTATTTTATGCATACATTAACAACAAATATAGAGATAATTTGGGTAAAAAGTAAAAAAAAAAACTCAAATTATAATTCAAAATTTTCTGTGGGCGCCAACTAGTTATAAAAATATCATCGGCCATTTAACTGGAAAAAATAAACGTAATACTTTATAAAAGTAAACTTTGCCTTCAATCTTAACAGTTATTTACCCAATATTTGTTACTATTCACCGTGCTATGAACCTCCAAAACAACCTACTGGCAGCAAATAAAAAAGCAACATGAAAGCTGCACTACAGGGTCTATGTCAAGGATTTATTGTAGGTTTGTTATTATCCAAACTTGAGCTTTTGACTAAACAGAGACTTTGTTGGTTGGTTGGATATGGGACCCTAGGAACCGTTGGTACAAAACAAAGGTAGTATGAAAATGCAAACTCGTGCCTAACGTCTTTATTATTTTAAAACAATGTTACATGAATTTAAAAAATAGATTTGATAATTACAATTATTGATTTTACTGTGAAACCCAACATTTATAAGGATTCACTATCTATTCAATTATTTTGATTATTAAATATATTTTTTAAGTCCATATAATATTACTCATTATTTTAAGTGGTTCATCCCTTAAATTATCAATCGATTAGTGCCTTCACAGCCATTATCAAATACGCATCCATTTGTTTTACTTTCTAACCTTTTTGTTTGTGTTATGTAATGGCGGAATATGACTGGGAGATTGGTTAGTCTGTAAGGACGTTGGACTGTCTGTTAGGTGGATTTCTTGAAATAAAAGGATTCTCCACCCTTTTGGGTTGGCTATTTCATCCACAAGAGGCTTGACCAAATATACATGTCTTTTTTTTTTTTTTCTTCTTCTTTTCCCTTTTTCCTTTTTTTATTTGCACTTTCGGAAAGTGGATTGGAGACAACTTTATCTACATTGTTTTGGGGCAAATGGGAATATCCTTTCCTTCCGCATTAGTTTGGCTTGACTTCCTATTCAGTTACGTTTACACAGTCAACAAAGGAACATCATGTTATTTTTTATTTTTTTATTTTTGATCAGGAGAATCACCTATTGAATATTCTGATTTTTATTTTGTGATTCATTTACTAACAGAGCAAGTTTTTTGGCTAATAACGTTTATAAATAGAATTGTTGCATTTACTGTCGTTAAAAATTTTTCGGATCTAGATTGACTCTATTATATATTTTTTTAATTTTTTTCAATCATAAATCACTCATTGTGGATAGGTCATAAGAGACCCAGTGATAAATAATGAGTCATATTTTATACACATGATGCATGATCTACTATATAGAGAAATTATAAAAAAAATGTGTATTAGAGGAATCTCATTCTGAAATTCTCATATTACTAAGCTCGTAACTTTATCCAAAATTTTTGATTTAAAATTTTATATAAGAGGGGAAGGGCTAGAAAGATAAAATGATAATGTTGTGCATCAAAGGAATGGTAAAAATATTTGAAATGTTAAATAATCATGGTAATTAGCAAATGGAAAACGCATATTTGATTGCCTCGACATTTGAAGTTCGACTCTCGCAAGAGAATTTTGATCTACCATGTGTGTTTTGCATAAACTGAGCATATCTATAGTATAAATAACACTTAATTAAATCGTCTCTCTCATTCAACCCTGAATTAAACTTGGTTTCAAAAACGTAAACATGGTTATTATTCAATTTAAACTCAAGTGAGTATTTATTTATTTAAATTGAATCCGCGTTAACCTCTTAACCCATCGTTTGGCTTATTTTCCATTGCAGACGTGCCAAGTCTAGATGGACTTAAGAACACTACAACTTTACCTACTCAAATTGGCATAAAATTTTTAAATCGTGACTGTTCATATGATTGAAATAAGGTGTAAGGCTACCTATAGATTTTTTTTTTCTACATTGGGGATTAAGGACTTAAACTTATTGCTTCGAAATAGACTGACAAACTGAGAGAATAAAGATGAAATGGAATTAAAATGAACACCAATTGGCATAAAAAGGAAGAACTATTGTATTGAATGTCGTGTCTAAAATAAACTAAAAGAAAAGTCACCAAAGTGACGACGGAATTACAGAATAATACGAAAAATGTAGGGAACTAAACAATGCAGAACGGATCTAGGATGCTATTTGTTGGACTGTTGATCGAGAGATCTCTGTTTAGTAGTCAATGCCTCTATATTTGTAGGCAATGACTTCTAACCGTATGGGCCATCTTTTTCAACCACTCAGTTTGTACTCATGGCCTCTCGTTTCAATGGTTATGAACGTGACCTAAACCGCATATAACCGAGGGTTCTACAATGTCACATCCTAACATAGCTCTTCACTTTTTGATATCTTTGAAGATATTTTCTCATAATCATCATTTCATCTTGAACCTCCTTTGACTCAACCTTGGCCTTTGGATTACGCCATGTGTCCTTCTCAGATTTTCTCATATTTTTGTGTAAACATTACCCCCACAAAATGACGTGTCGAGAAGACTGTGAAGGGGAATGATGTGCATGTATTTGGTTTTAAATCTTTCAAAGTTAGACTTGGCTAATAAATCATGCAATTGGATTTATGCCACTGAGTTCTCTATCCCCTAATATGACTCATAACATTACACATTTCAACTTTGACATAAGATAAAACAATTTCAATTCAAACCAAAGTGTTAATTACCATGATCATCAAACAAAAGAACATCTTTTGGGCTTTTTCATTTTCAATGTTTTTTATTTTCTTAATAAATGCATGTACAAGAAAAAAAATTCATAAAAATGCAACTAAACAAAGGAAAACAAATAAAGCATTTTACTATAAATGCTAAAACTCAAATTCGATCTGAATAGTGGTGTACACCCAAGTATAAGTGGTCAAAATTACAATATAATACTCGATTTAAGTCCAAGGTTGAACCCACAAGGAGTTAATATTGGAAATCAAAAAAGAAATGATGAAGTTGTTACAGATACAAAATGTAGTAGAAATAGCTTGTGGTGTGAGCTTAGAACAATTAAAACAAACTTAATTAAAACTATGGAAATGCGATAATTGAAAAGATACCCTTTAGGTCAGGGATTCCACATGCATTATATTGGTTAAGTTCTAGAAATGCCACCTTACAACAATTAACCCCATTTTACTAAAAAGTCAACCAATAGGTATGATGTATATTGAACCATATCCAGTAACTGATTAGGTTAGATGGCAAGTATATTTCTATGCAACAATCAAATAACCCGAGTAAACCAGAAAGCAAGCCATTTAGGAGGAATACTTGAATTACTCAATTGGCATCTCTGTACCATGCAATAGTTGAACAACTATAGTAAACCAAAAGGCAAGTCATTCAGAAGGAATACTACAATTATTTAACCGGCATGTTGATGATTCATTGATGACGAGATTCCGATTTATGCATTGAATCGAAAGTATTGGATAAGCTGAAACTTAACCCGTCTATAACCAATCAATCAATAGTTACATAAAGTCCAATCACGTACATCACTGTATCATGCATGAAATACATAATTAATAGATAGTATGGTATATAGCATTAGGTACCGCTTGGTGTTCATAACCATGAGCATATTATAAATGTAACCATCCATCAATATGGGAGGTATATATAACATTAAAATATAATTAAAACATTGGCATTTTCATAACTTAAACAATATCTTACATATGTTCACCCTTCACTGAAGGATATAGCGGACTACTCACGCCCCATTATTATAGACTAGCAAGAGGTGCGATATAATTCCATTACAATACAAAACCAAATGCAGACAATCCTTCCTTGAGGAATAGTTGAAACACGACCACTCTTAATACCGATTAGGGCATAAAAGTCGGAGAGGTTCAACTCTCTAAGTANAGCGGACTACTCACGCCCCATTATTATAGACTAGCAAGAGGTGCGATATAATTCCATTACAATACAAAACCAAATGCAGACAATCATTCCCTGAGGAATAGTTGAAACATGACCACTCTTAATACCGATTAGGGCATAAAAGTCGGAGAGGTTCAACTCTCTAAGTANTTAATGATCTAATTTGAATATAATTTAAGACTTTAACAGTATGCAATGTGTCTTGTTAACTATGTAGATTTGATTTTTTTAATATATTTATCTTACTTTTTGTTTTTATTGAGAAATTTGATTTTTCATGGTCTTGGTTTCTAAAATTGGGCTGTTAATTTTTACAAAAATTACACACAAATTTTACTTGTTAANACTTTAATGATCTAATTTGAATATAATTTAAGACTTTAAAAGAATGCAATGTGTCTTGTTAACTATGTAGATTTGATTTTTTTAATATATTTATCTTACTTTTTGTTTTTATTGAGAAATTTGATTTGTCATGGTCTTGATTTCTAAAATTGGGCTGTTAATTTTTACAAAAATTACACACAAATTTTACTTGTTAANTAAAAATGAATAACATAAATGTAGAAGAAAGAAAAGCTATCAGGAAGAGTGGCAGGAAAGCTGGCTGGAAGTGGTTCAGTAGGGCTTCGCTTCATTGTTTCTGACCCTCTGAACTTCCCTCCACTCTCTCTAGCTATCTCTCTGACTGAATCTGGCGAAGAACTTCACATAATGCTGGAAATGAAACTATAGGGGCCTATTTATAAAGACTGAAGAAGAGCTTGAGGCGGTTGGGCTTTGGGCTGGCCAATCAGGCTTCTTGTTACCACTTTGGACCAGTGGGAAAGAGGCGAGGACTTGAGGCANTAATTAATTTTTTATTCACTTCTATTGAGTTTTAATCTATTTTTGGGTCTTCAATTGTCAAACATTTACTGTAAAATTATAATTTTTTCCAATCCAAATATAATTTAGGGTGAGAAGCTCTATATTCTTGATGGTAATTCTGGTAAGCGTTGCTCACAATCATTGTAGAAGCAAAATATTTAAAATATAAATATCATAAACAACCAATAAGNTTGGACCAGTGGGAAAGAGGCGAGGACTTGAGGCGGTTTAACCTACCGTCCGGACGCCGCCACCACCATCCGGATGGTGCTAAACCTTCGGATTTAATGGTGAGTTGCTCCTTGCTTTGGTGTGGTCTTGGCTTAATTACACTTGCCTCCCCTTGCTATTTTGGCTTTGACACTTTAACACTTCTAANCTGTAGAAGCAAAATATTTAAAATATAAATATCATAAACAACCAATAAATAATCAAATTGACCACTTGATGTGTTCCTTTATTCTGTCTTTTTTATTTTTTAACTTTACATTTATTNTTGTAGAAGCAAAATATTTAAAATATAAATATCATAAACAACCAATAAGTAATCAAATCGACCACTTGATGTGTTCCTTTATTCTGTCTTTTTTATTTTTTAACTTTACATTTATTTTATGCATACATTAACAACAAATATAGAGATAATTTGGGTAAAAAGTAAAAAAAAAAACTCAAATTATAATTCAAAATTTTCTGTGGGCGCCAACTAGTTATAAAAATATCATCGGCCATTTAACTGGAAAAAATAAACGTAATACTTTATAAAAGTAAACTTTGCCTTCAATCTTAACAGTTATTTACCCAATATTTGTTACTATTCACCGTGCTATGAACCTCCAAAACAACCTACTGGCAGCAAATAAAAAAGCAACATGAAAGCTGCACTACAGGGTCTATGTCAAGGATTTATTGTAGGTTTGTTATTATCCAAACTTGAGCTTTTGACTAAACAGAGACTTTGTTGGTTGGTTGGATATGGGACCCTAGGAACCGTTGGTACAAAACAAAGGTAGTATGAAAATGCAAACTCGTGCCTAACGTCTTTATTATTTTAAAACAATGTTACATGAATTTAAAAAATAGATTTGATAATTACAATTATTGATTTTACTGTGAAACCCAACATTTATAAGGATTCACTATCTATTCAATTATTTTGATTATTAAATATATTTTTTAAGTCCATATAATATTACTCATCATTTTAAGTGGTTCATCCCTTAAATTATCAATCGATTAGTGCCTTCACAGCCATTATCAAATACGCATCCATTTGTTTTACTTTCTAACCTTTTTGTTTGTGTTATGTAATGGCGGAATATGACTGGGGGATTGGTTAGTCTGTAAGGACGTTGGACTGTCTGTTAGGTGGATTTCTTGAAATAAAAGGATTCTCCACCCTTTTGGGTTGGCTATTTCATCCACAAGAGGCTTGACCAAATATACATGTCTTTTTTTTTTTTTTCTTCTTCTTTTCCCTTTTTCCTTTTTTTATTTGCACTTTCGGAAAGTGGATTGGAGACAACTTTATCTACATTGTTTTGGGGCAAATGGGAATATCCTTTCCTTCCGCATTAGTTTGGCTTGACTTCCTATTCAGTTACGTTTACACAGTCAACAAAGGAACATCATGTTATTTTTTATTTTTTTATTTTTGATCAGGAGAATCACCTATTGAATATTCTGATTTTTATTTTGTGATTCATTTACTAACAGAGCAAGTTTTTTGGCTAATAACGTTTATAAATAGAATTGTTGCATTTACTGTCGTTAAAAATTTTTCGGATCTAGATTGACTCTATTATATATTTTTTTAATTTTTTTCAATCATAAATCACTCATTGTGGATAGGTCATAAGAGACCCAGTGATAAATAATGAGTCATATTTTATACACATGATGCATGATCTACTATATAGAGAAATTATAAAAAAAATGTGTATTAGAGGAATCTCATTCTGAAATTCTCATATTACTAAGCTCGTAACTTTATCCAAAATTTTTGATTTAAAATTTTATATAAGAGGGGAAGGGCTAGAAAGATAAAATGATAATGTTGTGCATCAAAGGAATGGTAAAAATATTTGAAATGTTAAATAATCATGGTAATTAGCAAATGGAAAACGCATATTTGATTGCCTCGACATTTGAAGTTCGACTCTCGCAAGAGAATTTTGATCTACCATGTGTGTTTTGCATAAACTGAGCATATCTATAGTATAAATAACACTTAATTAAATCGTCTCTCTCATTCAACCCTGAATTAAACTTGGTTTCAAAAACGTAAACATGGTTATTATTCAATTTAAACTCAAGTGAGTATTTATTTATTTAAATTGAATCCGCGTTAACCTCTTAACCCATCGTTTGGCTTATTTTCCATTGCAGACGTGCCAAGTCTAGATGGACTTAAGAACACTACAACTTTACCTACTCAAATTGGTATAAAATTTTTAAATCGTGACTGTTCATATGATTGAAATAAGGTGTAAGGCTACCTATAGATTTTTTTTTTCTACATTGGGGATTAAGGACTTAAACTTATTGCTTCGAAATAGACTGACAAACTGAGAGAATAAAGATGAAATGGAATTAAAATGAACACCAATTGGCATAAAAAGGAAGAACTATTGTATTGAATGTCGTGTCTAAAATAAACTAAAAGAAAAGTCACCAAAGTGACGACGGAATTACAGAATAATACGAAAAATGTAGGGAACTAAACAATGCAGAACGGATCTAGGATGCTATTTGTTGGACTATTGATCGAGAGATCTCTGTTTAGTAGTCAATGCCTCTATATTTGTAGGCAATGACTTCTAACCGTATGGGCCATCTTTTTCAACCACTCAATTTGTACTCATGGCCTCTCGTTTCAATGGTTATGAACGTGACCTAAACCGCATATAACCGAGGGTTCTACAATGTCACATCCTAACATAGCTCTTCACTTTTTGATATCTTTGAAGATATTTTCTCATAATCATCATTTCATCTTGAACCTCCTCTGACTCAACCTTGGCCTTTGGATTACGCCATGTGTCCTTCTCAGATTTTCTCATATTTTTGTGTAAACATTACCCCCACAAAATGACGTGTCGAGAAGACTGTGAAGGGGAATGATGTGCATGTATTTGGTTTTAAATCTTTCAAAGTTAGACTTGGCTAATAAATCATGCAATTGGATTTATGCCACTGAGTTCTCTATCCCCTAATATGACTCATAACATTACACATTTCAACTTTGACATAAGATAAAACAATTTCAATTCAAACCAAAGTGTTAATTACCATGATCATCAAACAAAAGAACATCTTTTGGGCTTTTTCATTTTCAATGTTTTTTATTTTCTTAATAAATGCATGTACAAGAAAAAAATTCATAAAAATACAACTAAACAAAGGAAAACAAATAAAGCATTTTACTATAAATGCTAAAACTCAAATTCAATCTGAATAGTGGTGTACACCCAAGTATAAGTGGTCAAAATTACAATATAATACTCGGTTTAAGTCCAAGGTCGAACCCACAAGGAGTTAATATTGGAAATCAAAAAAGAAATGATGAAGTTGTTACAGANATTCATAAAAATGCAACTAAACAAAGGAAAACAAATAAAGCATTTTACTATAAATGCTAAAACTCAAATTCGATCTGAATAGTGGTGTACACCCAAGTATAAGTGGTCAAAATTACAATATAATACTCGATTTAAGTCCAAGGTTGAACCCACAAGGAGTTAATATTGGAAATCAAAAAAGAAATGATGAAGTTGTTACAGANGACTTTCGGCATTTACGCATAAAACCCTGAAAAATACAAAGTTTAATACATTAACCCTAATTTACACACTCACCCTAATTTCATCTACTTTAACTGTTTTAACTCATTTCATTAACATAATTAACCTATTAACATTACTCATTAANAACTTTCGGCATTTAAGCATAAAACCCTGAAAAATACAAAGTTTAATACATTAACCCTAATTTACACACTCACCCTAATTTCATCTAATTTAACTGTTTTAACTCATTTCATTAACATAATTAACCTATTAACATTACTCATTAANTTTTATGCATACATTAACAACAAATATAGACATAATTTGGGTAAAAAGTAAAAAAAAAAACTCAAATTATAATTCAAAATTTTCTGTGGGCGCCAACTAGTTATAAAAATATCATCGGCCATTTAACTGGAAAAAATAAACGTAATACTTTATAAAAGTAAACTTTGCCTTCAATCTTAACAGTTATTTACCCAATATTTGTTACTATTCACCGTGCTATGAACCTCCAAAACAACCTACTGGCAGCAAATAAAAAAGCAACATGAAAGCTGCACTACAGGGTCTATGTCAAGGATTTATTGTAGGTTTGTTATTATCCAAACTTGAGCTTTTGACTAAACAGAGACTTTGTTGGTTGGTTGGATATGGGACCCTAGGAACCGTTGGTACAAAACAAAGGTAGTATGAAAATGCAAACTCGTGCCTAACGTCTTTATTATTTTAAAACAATGTTACATGAATTTAAAAAATAGATTTGATAATTACAATTATTGATTTTACTGTGAAACCCAACATTTATAAGGATTCACTATCTATTCAATTATTTTGATTATTAAATATATTTTTTAAGTCCATATAATATTACTCATTATTTTAAGTGGTTCATCCCTTAAATTATCAATCGATTAGTGCCTTCACAGCCATTATCAAATACGCATCCATTTGTTTTACTTTCTAACCTTTTTGTTTGTGTTATGTAATGGCGGAATATGACTGGGAGATTGGTTAGTCTGTAAGGACGTTGGACTGTCTGTTAGGTGGATTTCTTGAAATAAAAGGATTCTCCACCCTTTTGGGTTGGCTATTTCATCCACAAGAGGCTTGACCAAATATACATGTCTTTTTTTTTTTTTTCTTCTTCTTTTCCCTTTTTCCTTTTTTTATTTGCACTTTCGGAAAGTGGATTGGAGACAACTTTATCTACATTGTTTTGGGGCAAATGGGAATATCCTTTCCTTCCGCATTAGTTTGGCTTGACTTCCTATTCAGTTACGTTTACACAGTCAACAAAGGAACATCATGTTATTTTTTATTTTTTTATTTTTGATCAGGAGAATCACCTATTGAATATTCTGATTTTTATTTTGTGATTCATTTACTAACAGAGCAAGTTTTTTGGCTAATAACGTTTATAAATAGAATTGTTGCATTTACTGTCGTTAAAAATTTTTCGGATCTAGATTGACTCTATTATATATTTTTTTAATTTTTTTCAATCATAAATCACTCATTGTGTATAGGTCATAAGAGACCCAGTGATAAATAATGAGTCCTATTTTATACACATGATGCATGATCTACTATATAGAGAAATTATAAAAAAAATGTGTATTAGAGGAATCTCATTCTGAAATTCTCATATTACTAAGCTCGTAACTTTATCCAAAATTTTTGATTTAAAATTTTATATAAGAGGGGAAGGGCTAGAAAGATAAAATGATAATGTTGTGCATCAAAGGAATGGTAAAAATATTTGAAATGTTAAATAATCATGGTAATTAGCAAATGGAAAACGCATATTTGATTGCCTCGACATTTGAAGTTCGACTCTCGCAAGAGAATTTTGATCTACCATGTGTGTTTTGCATAAACTGAGCATATCTATAGTATAAATAACACTTAATTAAATCGTCTCTCTCATTCAACCCTGAATTAAACTTGGTTTCAAAAACGTAAACATGGTTAATATTCAATTTAAACTCAAGTGAGTATTTATTTATTTAAATTGAATCCGCGTTAACCTCTTAACCCATCGTTTGGCTTATTTTCCATTGCAGACGTGCCAAGTCTAGATGGACTTAAGAACACTACAACTTTACCTACTCAAATTGGCATAAAATTTTTAAATCGTGACTGTTCATATGATTGAAATAAGGTGTAAGGCTACCTATAGATTTTTTTTTTCTACATTGGGGATTAAGGACTTAAACTTATTGCTTCGAAATAGACTGACAAACTGAGAGAATAAAGATGAAATGGAATTAAAATGAACACCAATTGGCATAAAAAGGAAGAACTATTGTATTGAATGTCGTGTCTAAAATAAACTAAAAGAAAAGTCACCAAAGTGACGACGGAATTACAGAATAATACGAAAAATGTAGGGAACTAAACAATGCAGAACGGATCTAGGATGCTATTTGTTGGACTGTTGATCGAGAGATCTCTGTTTAGTAGTCAATGCCTCTATATTTGTAGGCAATGACTTCTAACCGTATGGGCCATCTTTTTCAACCACTCAGTTTGTACTCATGGCCTCTCGTTTCAATGGTTATGAACGTGACCTAAACCGCATATAACCGAGGGTTCTACAATGTCACATCCTAACATAGCTCTTCACTTTTTGATATCTTTGAAGATATTTTCTCATAATCATCATTTCATCTTGAACCTCCTTTGACTCAACCTTGGCCTTTGGATTACGCCATGTGTCCTTCTCAGATTTTCTCATATTTTTGTGTAAACATTACCCCCACAAAATGACGTGTCGAGAAGACTGTGAAGGGGAATGATGTGCATGTATTTGGTTTTAAATCTTTCAAAGTTAGACTTGGCTAATAAATCATGCAATTGGATTTATGCCACTGAGTTCTCTATCCCCTAATATGACTCATAACATTACACATTTCAACTTTGACATAAGATAAAACAATTTCAATTCAAACCAAAGTGTTAATTACCATGATCATCAAACAAAAGAACATCTTTTGGGCTTTTTCATTTTCAATGTTTTTTATTTTCTTAATAAATGCATGTACAAGAAAAAAAATTCATAAAAATGCAACTAAACAAAGGAAAACAAATAAAGCATTTTACTATAAATGCTAAAACTCAAATTCGATCTGAATAGTGGTGTACACCCAAGTATAAGTGGTCAAAATTACAATATAATACTCGATTTAAGTCCAAGGTTGAACCCACAAGGAGTTAATATTGGAAATCAAAAAAGAAATGATGAAGTTGTTACAGATACAAAATGTAGTAGAAATAGCTTGTGGTGTGAGCTTAGAACAATTAAAACAAACTTAATTAAAACTATGGAAATGCGATAATTGAAAAGATACCCTTTAGGTCAGGGATTCCACATGCATTATATTGGTTAAGTTCTAGAAATGCCACCTTACAACAATTAACCCCATTTTACTAAAAAGTCAACCAATAGGTATGATGTATATTGAACCATATCCAGTAACTGATTAGGTTAGATGGCAAGTATATTTCTATGCAACAATCAAATAACCCGAGTAAACCAGAAAGCAAGCCATTTAGGAGGAATACTTGAATTACTCAATTGGCATCTCTGTACCATGCAATAGTTGAACAACTATAGTAAACCAAAAGGCAAGTCATTCAGAAGGAATACTACAATTATTTAACCGGCATGTTGATGATTCATTGATGACGAGATTCCGATTTATGCATTGAATCGAAAGTATTGGATAAGCTGAAACTTAACCCGTCTATAACCAATCAATCAATAGTTACATAAAGTCCAATCACGTACATCACTGTATCATGCATGAAATACATAATTAATAGATAGTATGGTATATAGCATTAGGTACCGCTTGGTGTTCATAACCATGAGCATATTATAAATGTAACCATCCATCAATATGGGAGGTATATATAACATTAAAATATAATTAAAACATTGGCATTTTCATAACTTAAACAATATCTTACATATGTTCACCCTTCACTGAAGGATATAAGCGGACTACTCACGCCCCATTATTATAGACTAGCAAGAGGTGCGATATAATTCCATTACAATACAAAACCAAATGCAGACAATCATTCCCTGAGGAATAGTTGAAACATGACCACTCTTAATACCGATTAGGGCATAAAAGTCGGAGAGGTTCAACTCTCTAAGTAAAAATGAATAACATAAATGTAGAAGAAAGAAAAGCTATCAGGAAGAGTGGCAGGAAAGCTGGCTGGAAGTGGTTCAGCAGGGCTTCGCTTCATTGTTTCTGACCCTCTGAACTTCCCTCCACTCTCTCTAGCTATCTCTCTGACTGAATCTGGCGAAGAACTTCACATAATGCTGGAAATGAAACTATAGGGGCCTATTTATAAAGACTGAAGAAGAGCTTGAGGCGGTTGGGCTTTGGGCTGGCCAATCAGGCTTCTTGTTACCACTTTGGACCAGTGGGAAAGAGGCGAGGACTTGAGGCAGTTTAACCTACCGTCCGGACGCC
>CAUOFW020005391.1:665090-710117 GCA_963454935.2 Ilex paraguariensis
GACCACTCTTAATACCGATTAGGGCATAAAAGTCGGAGAGGTTCAACTCTCTAAGTAAAAATGAATAACATAAATGTAGAAGAAAGAAAAGCTATCAGGAAGAGTGGCAGGAAAGCTGGCTGGAAGTGGTTCAGTAGGGCTTCGCTTCATTGTTTCTGACCCTCTGAACTTCCCTCCACTCTCTCTAGCTATCTCTCTGACTGAATCTGGCGAAGAACTTCACATAATGCTGGAAATGAAACTATAGGGGCCTATTTATAAAGACTAAAGAAGAGCTTGAGGCGGTTGGGCTTTGGGCTGGCCAATCAGGCTTCTTGTTACCACTTTGGACCAGTGGGAAAGAGGCGAGGACTTGAGGCGGTTTAACCTACCGTCCGGACGCCGCCACCACCATCCGGATGGTGCTAAACCTTCGGATTTAATGGTGAGTTGCTCCTTGCTTTGGTGTGGTCTTGGCTTAATTACACTTGCCTCCCCTTGCTATTTTGGCTTTGACACTTTAACACTTCTAACTTTCGGCATTTAAGCATAAAACCCTGAAAAATACAAAGTTTAATACATTAACCCTAATTTACACACTCACCCTAATTTCATCTAATTTAACTGTTTTAACTCATTTCATTAACATAATTAACCTATTAACATTACTCATTAACGCACAAATTAAGGTTAATCAACCTTGCCAAAAGATTAGAAAATTTTAGGACTTAAAAATTTAAGGCTTTGGATTAATTAGCTAGATGCACAAGTTTCTTGTTCAAGGCATCCCCTATTTTTTATGCAGTGTATACTATGATGACCACGTTCTCCATAAGTGTAGCACAAATCATAATTGGTTTTGGTTTATTTAGCAACATTCTTCTTTGAATTCTTACCCTCACCATTCTTTGATCTTGTGCCTAATTGTGGGAGTGATGGCTTGGTAATAACCTTCACAAACACAATCTTGGAAGAAGTGTGGGTGTGTTCATTTATGTAGCTTCAACCACGCTTATCACCTACACTTTTTCCCATAGATAACATCTTATCAAACTTTTCATTGTATTGCGAAAGTGTCTTCAAGGGATCATTTGATTCATAAAGATCATTATCAAGTTTTTGACTCAAGATTCTTCTTAGACTTGACAAGCTCATGACACTCTCTCTCAATAAAACTCACTCAGTTAAGGAGAGACTTGTTCTAATCCTCTAGGACACATATTTGGGCCATAGACTTCACAAAGTCCACTTGAATGACTCTCGTCTCTCATTCACTTGAGTTGACCCAACCATTCAAAGAGAGTATCTTTTATTGTTGCTTGAGTAATTGCACATATAATTGATCATATACATCTCAAATATCCTCATAGCACTCTTCATCCTCCACACACTAGGGGATTTCTTCTTCCAAGTCTTTTACCTCCATGGTAAGACTTGTTTTAACTTCACTTGTGAAAGTTTCTCTAAGTGGAGAGGAGTGTGAACCTACAAAGGCCATGAAATTCTCTTCACCATCACTAGAAGAGGAGTCAACATTTGGTTTCGACTCACTTTCACTCTACGTGGCCTTCATGGCTCTCTTTTTGTCTTTTGCAAATCTCCCTTCTTTCTATTTGGGCATTCTAATGCAATATGTTCAAATCCTTGACATTCAAAGTATTAGAAGCCTTGCCCCATTCCCTCAACTTATTGATAGTCTCTTGGCCTTTTAGGATTGTCTACTAGACTTTCCTTTCAGCCTTGAGGACTCGACATTACTAGCCTTGAAGTAATTTTTGAACTTCCTTGAATTTAAGGCTAGTTCCTCATCCCCTAATCGGGGTGACCCAGATTTACCTCCATTTTAATTTGTAGAACTTAAGGCAATGCTCTTAGCTTGCTTTAAGGGTTGGAGGTTTATCTCCAAGATCAATATAGACCTAACTAGGTCTTCCATCGACACCAACTNCCTCATCCCCTAATCGGGGTGACCCAGATTTACCTCCATTTTAATTTGTAGAACTTAAGGCAATGTTCTTAGCTTGCTTTAAGGGTGGGAGGTTTATCTCCAAGATCAATATAGACCTAACTAGGTCTTCCATCGACACCAACTACATGTTAACACTTATTTCCAAGGATGTAACCTTAGCATGAAATCTCTCGGGCAGAGATCTCAATATTTTTCTCTTGATGGCCACACCATCAACCTTGGTACCTAATGCAAATGATGAATTTACAATATCACACAATTTAGCATAAAATTCACTAAATGATTCATCTTCTTGCATCCTATAAGTCTCTTCATAGAAAAAAACCATGACTAAGTGTTGGTGATAGGTGAAAAAATGACTAAAGGTTAGTCAAACCCCAATTATGATAAAAGAGTCCAATGTGGTCAAATCTAAAACAGTTAGGCATAAATAAATGGCNTAGAAGTCTCTTCATAGAAAACAACCATGACTAAGTGTTGGTGATAGGTGAAAAAATGACTAAAGGTTAGTCAAACCCCAATTATGATAAAAGAGTCCAATGTGGTCAAATCTAAAACAGTTAGGCATAAATAAATGGCTAAAAATAATTGTACCTGAATTTTAAAAGTACTTATGCTTAATTGTAAATTGCTTATTTGTAAAACTTAGAGAGCTCATGTTAACTAAGGTTAGAAGCATACATTAAAAGTACAGAATTCACAATCGTATTGATTGAAGTCATAGAGTAGAAGTGATAAAAGAAATGTGGAGTTGTTAAAAAGAGAATATTTAGTACATTAAAAGAGAATATTTAGGATTTTATGGTGAGCTTACTAATGATTTAAACTAATCGAAATCCTTTTTGTGTTGAAGGTTGGTTTTCACACATGATGCACTTGATTTTTTCAAATTCAAATAAAATTTAAAAACATGTGAGTGAAATTGAATTAAGTGAGGAAACATTACTCTAGGATGCATGAAATTGAGTTTCATATCCTTAAATATGCCTTAGAGTAATCTATTGTGATGATAATTTTTGAATGGATCTATTAAAATGTGAACATGTGTAATTCTCATGCTTATGAACCTCAAGCATGAAATGGTTTGACATTGAAAATTGTATTTGATTTTGATCCAAATTTATCCATGCATGGGCATTGAATTAAAATTTAGATGATACATCACATTCATGCATAAGTTCTAGGCTGTAAAAGGAGTTTCAGTCATGCCGAATTGGGAATATGGACCAATTGTAGCCATTTGAGTTGTTGTGTTTATGAAGACTTCGTATAGGTCATCTGTAAGATTGAGAGTCTATTTTATATTCATTTGTGGCTAGTCATTTTTGGTTTGTGATGACATACTCTTGGTCATACTCTTGATTGTTCATCATATTTGACTTTGAGTTAAGTGTCTTGTTTGTCCATTGCTTAGTTTACTTGCATGATTTGGCTTGTTGTTTTGCATTCATACCTTTTTGTTATACTTTGATTCTATGTCATGATTGTTATAGGTTGTCATTGGATTGACATTTATAGAAAATTGGATAAGAATATGTTGGGTAACTTGATTTTGTACCATACTTGTTGCATGTTGTCATTGGGTTGACATTTGTGATAAAAGGGGAAGAATATTTTAGGGACATATGAGAGGAATCAAAGAGATTTACTCTTGACTAGGCTAGATAGGTTGCATGTGTACGTAGAACGAGAGAGTTTGTTCAAATACTCAGGGGGAGTAATTTGCAAACTTGGCATGAATTCACCTATTTTACTTTGTTTATTTTTCAATTGTTATTTTACTTGTGAACACCAACTAAGTGGGAGAACTTGATGTGTTTCATATTGATAGATCAATAGGTTCTCAAGCATATTGGGTAAGTTAGTTTTTAACATGTTACATATTTTCACTTGTATTATGTATACATACTTATGCACTTATCTTGGTTCTTTTCAAACCTGTGATTATGTATTTTATGTATGTCTCTAACATATGATTCATTTCACGAGGTTTTTGTTTAAGTGGTGATGTATAGGACTATGATCTTCAAGCTTCATCCAAAAAAGTTGATTCTTGTATTAGATAGAGATTTAAGACGTATACATGAGTGTTGACATTAGATTTACAATTATTTTTGTTCAATGGTTTGGGGTTGTAATCTTAATTTCTAACTTGTTTATTTTGTCATGAAATTGTCAAAGGAAATACTTTTAGATCACATAGTCTATTGTAAATCTTAACCTTTTTCATGGCTATGATGCTTTCAAGTTCAAGATCCAAAAGCGTCATTTAAGGGAGGAGATCAAGCATCAAAGCAATATAATTCAACCTCCATATGCACATTCATGCTTAGGACAAGGTACTGACCTAGACACCTAAGATGAACCCTAAGTTATTTTCAACTTTGATTGATAAGGATGAAAATGAAATTGAAACACAATCCGACTATGACTCCTAGGTGTTATAAAAAAAATTCTAAACCATTTATGAGTCTTGAAAACATAGAATGAGTTATAATCAGGACTAGTTTTTGCATAATTTTGTGCTTCAAAAATTGGTATGGACTGAGCTATGCTCACCAGCCTTGGCAAGATTGGTCTGTTGATGACTTAGAAAATTAGATGGGAAAAGACCACGAAAGGCAACACAGAGCTTGCTTGAGTAGTCCTTCATGGTTGCTCATGCAGTGAATGCCTTAGTCGGGATTAAAACATTATTTGCATTCCAACGATAATCGTCCTATGACCGCCTTCCCACCAATCGAGCGGACGTTCATGAATTTGAGTTTTTATTCATTAAGTGATTAACTATCAAAATTGTTATTTTATTATATTTAATGATTGGTTAATTGCATATTATTTGTGATTAAATGTGTTAAATTCCTTGATTTTCTAGTTTGATACTTTTTCTAGTTGGTTGGTTTATTTTGTAGGTAAATTGGTTGATTTAAAATAATAATAGATAAGACAAGTGAATCAATCACTAGAGAAAGAATCACAATTGATAAGGATTGAAGAATCAAGATTGATATAGGAAGATTTGAAGATATGACAGTAATTTAATCCTTATAAGAGTCCAAATTAGAAGAAAACTCATTTAAAGTTGAATTTGGAAAGCATCTTAGAAGATAAGGATTTGACACATTTTTAGTATTTTGGTCATAACTTTTGACTCCGATATCAGATTGACCTGATTTTTGTGGGATTAGAAAGAAGACTCCAAAGGCTACAAAAGTGTATTTCATAAAATTTTCGTGATTCAACCTCTAAATATGCAAAATTCAACCTCAAAATCTAAACAAATTTTGTACCCGCGTGCCCAAAGATTTTATGCACAGTATTTAACCTTACAAGACTTTTTTTTTGGAAATGAATTCCTTTCAAGCCAACATTATATCTTCTATCCATACTTAGAATTTATTTTAGTATAAATAAGGGTTCTCATCTAGGAAGAGATGGTTATTATTCTTTTTCCATCTTTTTATTTTGATTTTAGTTTGTCATGTCTGGCTAAAAAGTTTAGCTAGGGTTAGGGGAGGACCTCTCAATGAAGTACGGTAATGTGATTGACTTTATGATCTTAATGATATATGATATTTTGTTGATTCAACTTTTTATTTCTTAGCAAAATTTTTGCCCTATAAAAATCCTTAAGTCTGTGTCATGTACATTGATTGCTTGAATTTCCCTGTGAATCAAATAACTGGTTATTCCATGCTTAAGTTGATTGTCATTATTTCACAAGATAATATAATTGGATTATATTCAGGTTCCTGAATAATCCTTTGATTATAAATAACGATATTTCTTGTGATTTTATTGCTAAATTTGATGACTTGAATCAACCAACATTTGATTCTTGTCTAGGGTTGATAATTAAGTTTTTAATCATTATTGTATGGATTTGAGAGGGAGTACCTGATGCCCTAGTATTTTTCATATTGTTTTAATTACTTTAATTAACTTTCTCAATTCAATATTCTTTTAAACAAATAATTTTTACAAGATTGTTATAGTATTAGTGTGATTGCTGCTGTTTCACAATTTTCTAAGGGTTCGAACTCGGTCTTCTAAGAAATATATTACTTCACTCAATCTGTGCTTGGGTTTACAATTCTTAAGTTGTAGCATTAAGACTAACCTTATTCAGGACGTCACAATTAGGTTAGGTCGCTTATGAAATTTCTAAGAGAGAAAATTCTTTTTCTACTTGAGAGCTTCCACAATATCCTAAATCTCTAAATCTAAAGGCTACCGCTAGAGACTCTACCCCAACCTCACAACTTGGGAAAGAATATCTTTTTGGTGGTAAACTCATTGGTGTGTGCATATAGGGGATCATTGGTGTGCCCAAGATTACTCAAGGCCTAGACGAACCATCCGGCGACAACAATGAAATGAGTATCTAACCACAGTATTAATTGAGCTATAAGACTCGAGTATTTGTATGTTGACTTAAAGAATAACAAATTAGGGTTTGGTGACCCGAAAAGGCTCTCGCCAATTTTTTTCGAGGAGAGTTTTCGTGTCAACAAATCACTTTTGTTATTTATTGTTTATTATACAGATTTGTGATTGTTAGCACACATGCANATTTGGCTTGTTGTTTTGCATTCATACCTTTTTGTTATACTTTGATTCTATGTCATGATTGTTATAGGTCGTCATTGGATTGACATTTATAGAAAATAGGATAAGAATATGTTGGGTAACTTGATTTTGTACCATACTTGTTGCATGTTGTCATTGGCTTGACATTTGTGATAAAAGGGGAAGAATATTTTAGGGACATATGAGAGGAATCAAAGAGATTTACTCTTGACTAGGCTAGATAGGTTGCATGTGTACGTAGAACGAGAGAGTTTGTTCAAATACTCAGGGGGAGTAATTTGCAAACTTGGCATGAATTCACCTATTTTACTTTGTTTATTTTTCAATTGTTATTTTACTTGTGAACACCAACTAAGTGGGAGAACTTGATGTGTTTCATATTGATAGATCAATAGGTTCTCAAGCATATTGGGTAAGTTAGTTTTTAACATGTTACATATTTTCACTTGTATTATGTATACATACTTATGCACTTATCTTGGTTCTTTTCAAACCTGTGATTATGTATTTTATGTATGTCTCTAACATATGATTCATTTCACGAGGTTTTTGTTTAAGTGGTGATGTATAGGACTATGATCTTCAAGCTTCATCCAAAAAAGTTGATTCTTGTATTAGATAGAGATTTAAGACGTATACATGAGTGTTGACATTAGATTTACAATTATTTTTGTTCAATGGTTTGGGGTTGTAATCTTAATTTCTAACTTGTTTATTTTGTCATGAAATTGTCAAAGGGAATACTTTTAGATCACATAGTCTATTGTAAATCTTAACCTTTTTCATGGCTATGATGCTTTCAAGTTCAAGATCCAAAAGCGTCATTTAAGGGAGGAGATCAAGCGTCAAAGCAATATAATTCAACCTCCGTATGCACATTCATGCTTAGGACAAGGTACTGACCTAGACACCTAAGATGAACCCTAAGTTATTTTCAACTTTGATTGATAAGGATGAAAATGAAATTGAAACACAATCCGACTATGACTCCTAGGTGTTATAAAAAAAATTCTAAACCATTTATGAGTCTTGAAAACATAGAATGAGTTATAATCAGGACTAGTTTTTGCATAATTTTGTGCTTCAAAAATTGGTATGGACTGAGCTATGCTCACCAGCCTTGGCAAGATTGGTCTGTTGATGACTTAGAAAATTAGATGGGAAAAGACCACGAAAGGCAACACAGAGCTTGCTTGAGTAGTCCTTCATGGTTGCTCATGCAGTGAATGCCTTAGTCGGGATTAAAACATTATTTGCATTCCAACGATAATCGTCCTATGACCGCCTTCCCACCAATCGAGCGGACGTTCATGAATTTGAGTTTTTATTCATTAAGTGATTAACTATCAAAATTGTTATTTTATTATATTTAATGATTGGTTAATTGCATATTATTTGTGATTAAATGTGTTAAATTCCTTGATTTTCTAGTTTGATACTTTTTCTAGTTGGTTGGTTTATTTTGTAGGTAAATTGGTTGATTTAAAATAATAATAGATAAGACAAGTGAATCAATCACTAGAGAAAGAATCACAATTGATAAGGATTGAAGAATCAAGATTGATATAGGAAGATTTGAAGATATGACAGTAATTTAATCCTTATAAGAGTCCAAATTAGAAGAAAACTCATTTAAAGTTGAATTTGGAAAGCATCTTAGAAGATAAGGATTTGACACATTTTTAGTATTTTGGTCATAACTTTTGACTCCGATATCAGATTGACCTGATTTTTGTGGGATTAGAAAGAAGACTCCAAAGGCTACAAAAGTGTATTTCATAAAATTTTCGTGATTCAACCTCTAAATATGCAAAATTCAACCTCAAAATCTAAACAAATTTTGTACCCGCGTGCCCAAAGATTTTATGCACAGTATTTAACCTTACAAGACTTTTTTTTTGGAAATGAATTCCTTTCAAGCCAACATTATATCTTCTATCCATACTTAGNGCTCAAAATCTAAACAAATTTTGTACCCGCGTGCCCAAAGATTTTATGCACAGTATTTAACCTTACAAGACTTTTTTTTGGAAATGAATTCCTTCCAAGCCAACATTATATCTTCTATCTATACTTAGAATTTATTTTAGTATAAATAAGGGTTCTCATCTAGGAAGAGATGGTTATTATTCTTTTTCCATCTTTTTATTTTGATTTTAGTTTGTCATGTCTGGCTAAAAAGTTTAGCTAGGGTTAGGGGAGGACCTCTCAATGAAGTACGGTAATGTGATTAACTTTATGATCTTAATGATATATGATATTTTGTTGATTCAACTTTTTATTTCTTAGCAAAATTTTTGCCCTATAAAAATCCTTAAGTCTGTGTCATGTACATTGATTGCTTGAATTTCCCTGTGAATCAAATAACTGGTTATTCCATGCTTAAGTTGATTGTCATTATTTCACAAGATAATATAATTGGATTATATTCAGGTTCCTGAATAATCCTTTGATTATAAATAACGATATTTCTTGTGATTTTATTGCTAAATTTGATGACTTGAATCAACCAACATTTGATTCTTGTCTAGGGTTGATAATTAAGTTTTTAATCATTATTGTATGGATTTGAGAGGGAGTACCTGATGCCCTAGTATTTTTCATATTGTTTTAATTACTTTAATTAACTTTCTCAATTCAATATTCTTTTAAACAAATAATTTTTACAAGATTGTTATAGTATTAGTGTGATTGCTGCTGTTTCACAATTTTCTAAGGGTTCGAACTCGGTCTTCTAAGAAATATATTACTTCACTCAATCTGTGCTTGGGTTTACAATTCTTAAGTTGTAGCATTAAGACTAACCTTATTCAGGACGTCACAATTAGGTTAGGTCGCTTATGAAATTTCTAAGAGAGAAAATTCTTTTTCTACTTGAGAGCTTCCACAATATCNCGCTTGGGTTTACAATTCTTAAGTTGTAGCATTAAGACTAACCTTATTCAGGACGTCACAATTAGGTTAGGTCACTTATGAAATTTCTAAGAGAGAAAATTCTTTTTCTACTTGAGAGCTTCCACAATATCCTAAATCTCTAAATCTAAAGGCTACCGCTAGAGACTCTACCCCAACCTCACAACTTGGGAAAGAATATCTTTTTGGTGGTAAACTCATTGGTGTGTGCATATAGGGGATCATTGGTGTGCCCAAGATTACTCAAGGCCTAGACGAACCATCCGGCGACAACAATGAAATGAGTATCTAACCACAGTATTAATTGAGCTATAAGACTCGAGTATTTGTATGTTGACTTAAAGAATAACAAATTAGGGTTTGGTGACCCGAAAAGGCTCTCGCCAATTTTTTTCGAGGAGAGTTTTCGTGTCAACAAATCACTTTTGTTATTTATTGTTTATTATACAGATTTGTGATTGTTAGCACACATGCACGCTATGCGTGTTGTTGATTTGATTGATTAATTATCTATTCAACCATAATTGTGAAAATTGGGTTTGGCTTTGTAGGATCGCTGTAAAATTGATTGTTGAGTGAATTAATTGAATATTAACTAAAATCAATCTTCATGGTTAAAATGGGTAATGGTGATTTAAAAGGGTTCTCACTATTCATTGATCAATTTATGTGAGTAGAGGTAATTGTGGTGATTTAAGTTTTTAATTGGTAATCAACTGGACTAAAGTTGAAAAATCTGTTCACCTCTCTTTAGGTAAAGTGTCTATTGCTCCATGTGTATAATCGTGAGGAAAAATCCACATCAGATTCCCCTTCTTGGAACAACACTCACCCTTTGATGCATCTTGCCTTGTGCTCTTATAACATGTGCTTGTCGCATGTTTTTTGTAATTCATATCTTCATTAAATGGTATAATCATGCGCAGTCATTCTGAGTGCCTTCACTTGCCCCCTCCAATGTTGTCCTAAATATTTTAGAATAGTTATGGGGGTAGTAGCATTCAACAATATTTTGGGGATCGGGTTGATTTAGGGTGCTTTCCCTTCAATTAGCTAACTTATTTTTAGAACCCTTACTGATTTAAGCATAATAGTACCTTCGCCCGGACAACTCCCAACCTCAAGCACTTTTTCTTGGCACCTCTACTTCCCTTTTTAAATGGATCTTTTTCCTTATTTCTTATTTCCACCATTCTTGCTTTTTTGAAGCTATTTTTGAGACCTACTAAGCCTTTGCTCTTCTTCCTTTTGTTGTTCTCTTCCATGGTTTATCTCTTAGAAGATGACGTTCATACCTTCAAAGTCGCCTATGGCATCTCTAATGATGTCAACATTAGGGTTGTTGGGGCTGAGGCTCTCATTAGATCGAGGGATTCTATTCCCATCTTCATCCCCCCCTCTTTAGGGTGCTTTCTATCTTTAAGTTGTTGTCACAATCAAGAATAAGGCTCACAACTTGGTGACTCATCTCCCTAGTTCCAACATATACTAATAGCATATTGTTACTTGTTTGACTCAAAGGATCACTAATTAAGTCTTACATATAATAAGGAATTATGAATCTCCTCCAAAAGGAAGTAATATACTAACTCAAGCGGAATAGGCATGGTTTTCAACGTTAGCCTTGGGTAGACCTTCAAAGGGTTATTTTCTTTGAGTAAGCCTTGATACATATCACTCATAAACCTCTAGATTATACTTGATCCGGTATTCATGGAGGCTCCTATAGTGAATACAAGAATAGGATCACTCTCTAGGATCCTTGGGAAATGTGGTTGGGGCCTATAAAATTGAGATGGTATGAGCTCACTTGTAGGCTCCTTGAAGGCTTCTATTATGGAAGTCCACAAGATAGTGGGTCCTTACTCTTCCACAACTAGAATAATTGAGGAATTATGATAATTAAAATTTATATATCTTATATTGTAACAATGTAGTTGTTCTGAGAGGCCTCCAATATACTATTTTGATTTTTCTAGATTTTTTATTTTTTAATTTCAAAAGCACAAGTGACAATTTACAATCGGTAGTTTTTACTTTTCTTTAAACAACCTGATTTTTTGAAATAAGGAAAACCTCTTTTAACTCTAATATTTAACCAACCTATGTCATATTCCTTTCCACTTAAGTGCAAAGAAATTTAGATATGGCCAAGTCTTTTTTTTTTCAACAACTAAGGAAATATGTTGCGGGTCTTTGTTAAAGTCTATTATAATTCCTATTTTTTTTTTTAACAATCAAATATAATTCCTATTGAAATTGTACTTTTTTTTAATAAGTTGTGTGCTAGTTTTTCTAAGAAGAATGAATGTAATATCTATTTGTGAAAAGAATTACTATCCTTCAAACCACGTCTTTGACTACGGGTATGAGAATAAGTTGAAAGAGCTAGATATAATTTAAATTATTGTTTCAAGAACTCAAAATTTGAAAGCTATGCCAATATAAAATGGTGATAAGGGAGACAATTTTAAAAAATTCACAGACGGACGGGAAAAGGGCGAGAAAGTAAAAAGAGGACAAACATTTCGGACTCTCTGAGATTTATCGTAGTAATCAAACTTTACCCTACGGAAGGAGACAAAAAGGAAGGCAAGCTCGTCGGGTTGGGCGAGATGGGCATGGGGTTTTATTTTTACCTTTTTGGGGGGTTTTAGGATATTTTATATGCATATGTGCGGGTATATAATCGTAGTAATCGCTTCTTCTTGTTGAACGAAATATCAAAGGAATAGGAGTGTATACAGCCGCCATTGTTCTTTCCTCCCTCCCATTGTTAAGCCCACACAAATCTCATTCCTTCCTCTCACGTTTTACATTACAATCTTCTCTTTTCCCCCATTTTCATATCAGCACCCCCCTCTCTCAGGCTCTTGTCACCTCATTTGTGCTGAGCAGAGTAGATAAGATATAGGGAAGAAAAGGTTCTTCTTCTTCTTCTTTGTCTTCTTGGGCTTTGAGTGATTGTTTTTCTGCGAATTGGAAGGCCTATATTATTCCTGTTGTTGCTGTTGATAAAAACGATAAGGCACGATGAAGTACGTGTTGGTGACCGGTGGAGTGGTTAGCGGCCTTGGCAAAGGAGTGACTGCAAGTAGCATTGGCCTCATTCTCAAGGCCTGTGGGCTTCGCGTTACTGCCATTAAGATTGGTCTCTTTTTTTTTTCTTCCTCTACCTCTCCTTCAAATACTATGTATATGTCCTCCCCATTCCTGGTCTATTTTTATTTTTTGTTTTATGTTTTGTTTTTAATATTTTATTTCATTCCATTCCTCTTTCCTCGATTGAAATCCAAAGGATGCGGCAGATCTCCATGTTAAACTTCTCAGATGTTTGACTATTGCCGTGATCTTTGCCTTCTACCCTTTGTGCAGAACAATTTTTTTTTATCTTTTTTCTTTCCACGCAAATGCAAAAGATGAGTTCTGTTGTGTCACGTTTCTTTCTTCTTTATAAAGAACTTAGTTGCAGCAGGTACTTTTGTTTTGCTCTGGTTCTGTTTTGTTTTTCCTAAAAATATATGTATGATTGAAATTCTTGAGAAGGATTCTCTTCCCTGGGTTGAGTGTCTCATTATATCAGATGCTTGTCTTTGTAGATTGTCCACGTTTGTGTGCATCTGAAATTTTGCTCTCCATTTATTCCCTTTTCAGATTTCTATAGTTAAGCTCACTGTAAATTTTTTGGGCTATAATTATAATTAAATTCATTTAACTTCAGATTTGTTTGATATTGCTATATTGCTCCTGGAGTATCCCCTTGTTAGAGTTCTGGTTGGAAAGTGTCTTCCCCCTTTTCTTTTCTGCTTCTTTGTTTTGGTTGGTGCCTTCGTATTATCTTTTTTTATTTTCAAGTTCCGAACTTCTTCAAAGATTTTATTCATTCCTTTTTTTTTTTTTCCAAATTATTAACCTAAGTAGAAGTGAAAATTTTACTAAGCTCACAATTTCTTCTTATTATTTTTCAGGTAGCGTTGCTTATTTTGTGCTTTCCCTTTTTTCTTCCAGATCCCTACTTAAATACTGATGCGGGAACAATGTCCCCTTTTGAGCATGGAGAGGTGTTTGTCTTGGATGATGGTGGAGAGGTAAAAGGACCAGTCTTCATTCCTCTACTTACTAGGCAGCTTATTTTTGTTACTTTATGGGTTGATGGTAGTATTGAGCTCAAGAATCAAGAGTATCAAAAGGCTAGGAAGAGATTGTAAGAGTGAGGAAAACTGCTGAATTCTAAAATTGCTATGTCTAGCTTGATTTATTTTTTTTATTCATTCTTTGTGGTGCTGAACAACACACTTAATTAACTGAACTTCCCTTGAAATGGGCCAAAACTTCCGTTTATTGGCATTTCTTGTTTTTGTATGCCACACTTTCCTGTTCTATCTTTGTTCTTTGTCTTGCATCTCAAATTACGCTGGCAGTTTTTACCTAAGGTGTAGGTGGACAATTGGACACTGTAAAGCAATACCAACAAAAAAATGATGTGCTTTTTGCTTGAAGGTGGACTTGGATCTGGGAAACTATGAGCGGTTCCTAGACATAAAGTTGACGCATGATAATAATATCACCACCGGAAAGATTTACCAGGCAAGTTGGTTGGACTGAAATCTCCTTATGTTTATCTGATAATGACTGGTGCTAGAGATTCTAAACCACTAGGCTTGGCTGGTTTTTGAAAATGAATTGATGACCTGTTATTCTCTTTTGATAGTCCGTCATTGATAAAGAGCGAAAGGGAGAGTATCTGGGGAAAACAGTTCAGGTGTTCCACTGGTGCTGAATGGTATCTCTTATATTGTACCTTATTATTTGGTCCTTGTTTTAATATCTTATTTCCTCGGTCAGGTTGTTCCACACATCACAGATGCCATTCAAGAATGGATTGAACGTGTAGCAGTCATACCAGTTGATGGTCAAGAAGGTCCTGCTGATGTTTGTGTCATAGAATTGGGTGGTACCATAGGTGCATTAACTACAATCCTCTAAAGAATGGAAAAATGAGTGATTTCCTTGCTTTGGTTGTTCCCAAACAGACTTTTTTTTTTATCATGCACAGGGGATATTGAATCAATGCCATTTATTGAGGCTCTTGGACAGTTCTCTTACAGAGTAGGTAAGACTAGGCATATAACTTATGGAGTTATAATACGTAGATGAGTCAACTTACTTTTTGTTAAACTGGAATCAAATTAATTACTTCCCATTTTTTCATGCATCAACTATTCCAATCAATGCTGAACCTTCTCAGGTGCTGGAAATTTCTGCTTGATACATGTCAGCCTTGTGCCGGTTCTGAATGTTGTTGGTGAGCAGGTAAATTTCGAAGCATAACTATTGAGCATTAGATATACTATGTTCAGTAGACAGGGCATGGTATCATGATTCAATGACACAGTGCCAGAAGTGCCGGTTATACATGTTACAGTCCTACAAATTCTACTTATTATGGGACAGTGTTGGAAAGTATATGAGATGTACAACTTGCACATGTGGTACATAGTTCCCTGATTCTCAAACCACCTTTCACCTCTGATGTGGTATCACTGTTTCCTTGAATATTTCCTAAACTTACATGCCGGCAGATGCTTACTGTGATTTTCTTACATGCTTAGAAAACAAAGCCCACCCAGCACAGTGTTAGGGGACTTAGAAGCCTGGGACTGACACCAAATATTTTAGCTTGCCGCAGCACAATGGTCTGTCTCTTGTCTCCCATTCTCTTGGATATGAACATGCATGCTTACAGTACATTTATCTGTTTGTCATAGGTTTCATCTTTTATATTTACATGTGTTTTTCAGGCGCTTGATGAACATGTGAAGGACAAACTATCCCGATTTTGCCAAGTTCCGGTATGCCGATCTGAAGTATATCTGTGTGTGTGCATGTGTGTATATATATCGTTGACAGATTTTTTTATATTTATATTATTCTTCTGTGTTAAGCAACTTTTTGCCCCCCCCTTCCCCCCGGCGACCCCCAAAACAGTTGGAGAACATCATCACTCTCTACGATGTTTCCAATATATGGCGTGTTCCTCTGCTTTTACAAGTAAGTAGCTCTGCTATATACTTGAAGTTCAGTGTCATCTTAGCTACGTTTTCTTATAATAGTTCTTGAATATGTGTCTTTCTTCTCAATTAGGACCAGAAGGCTCATGAAGCAATCTTGACAGTGCTGAACCTTTTCGGGTTTGTGTGGTGAACTATGTTCTCAAGTGTTCCATTATTTTTGAGATAGATTTTTCATTGGCACTATTAGTTTGGTATTTTTTTTTTGTTTATTTTGCTTCATGTTTTGCCGTAGTCATTTCATTTATGTTCATTGTGTGCAGTGTTGGTCTGGAACCTGCTTTGGGGGAATGGACATCTAGGGCCGAACTTTGTGACATGTTACATGAGCCAGTAGGTTTTGTGCATTTATTATATTCATGAATAAGTAGTCTCGCTGTTTCATTTATTGTTGTTAAAATTTTATGCCATGTAATTAACAGGTCAGAATTGCTATGGTTGGAAAATATACAGGCCTCTCAGATTCTTACCTCTCGGTACTGAAGGTGAACTTATTTCTATGAGCCCACTAGCATTGTTATTGTCCTTTCAGCTACATGTTTGATGGACAATTATAGTCCAACCTCCTATTTTAATATAATATATGCTTACTGCATTTCTATCTTTTTTGTACCCAATGTGTAGTTGTTTTTGTCCAGGATGAAACATGCTATCTATGACACCATGGGTTCCAAGTATCTTGGGAGCTTAAGTTTCTTGAAGTAGATAGCCTGTCATTAACTTTGGATCTAGCTGGTATTGTGGTCGTCTAGTGATGGTTGTGGTTTGAATCATAGCTGCCTTCTTAGTATAATATGAGTATCAGCTTCTATGCCATAAGTTATCTTAATTACTTTGAGTTAATTGGTACAAAAGCCCTTATTTGCTGCCGCATCTATTTCTGGATATCTTTTCTAGGTAATGGTCAGGCAGTGACAGGGAAATACTTTGACAAAATAACATTTCATGTTTCGTCTAGTTGAGATGTATCTGACTCTCCACTTGATACTGGAACTTTAAAAGATTTTTCTTTTTGGCATAGATGTTCTGTGATATTTTTGTATCTGAAAACTTTGGTGAAAAATGGATTAAAAGGCCGCATTAGAAGACTTTTGGAGTCTTTGTTATGCAATATTACTGAACTTTTGTTTTCCACGAATTGGAAAGCTTGTTTGGTCTCAAAACCATTTTTGAAATGTCCCATATGCAGTGCCAACCAGTGCAAATATCTAGCACAGTTAAATATTGGATGGTTCTTGTTTGTATTTGATTATGACGAAGTGCAGTTTACTTTTCAGAACTGGTTAACTCTTTCCTTGTTATGCCTTCTGCCCAATTTTGCATGGCTTGTCATGAATTGGTTAGGGATCGCTGATGATCCATGAGGGTGTTTGTGAACTTGTGGAGCATGGATTGAGAGGTTTGAATGTTCACTGTAGTAAATGGTTTTGCAAGGGCATAATATTCTAGGAGGAAGAAGAGTCGTAGTCGAGGCAATCTCACTATTTCTTAGGCACTTACACATAAAAAAGATAACACAGTATCTTAATGTGGCCCTTCAAAAGAGCCTAATATAATAGTGCATGTAAAGGGTTATAGCTTGAATATTACTAGAAGACTTGAACCTTCTTTGGACTTATGAATATGGCATTTGATTTATGAAAATGTTTTATTTTTCCATTTTCTAGCAAATGAAATTGAAAATGAAAATAGTTTCAGTCATTTTTTTTAGAAGTCCTTTTTTCTTTCCAAAATTTGTCTGGTTTAGGTGAAAGTGGACATTTTATATGGCCCTAACAATTGAAAATCGTTTCAGTTCCGATTTGGAAAATTTGATCCCCGCTTCTTCTTTTTTATTTACTTTTTGTTGATGAGGATTCTCTCCAAGGTAGGGCCACATTGGACTCACTCTTGTAGAGTAAACCCTTAATACTTGAAATCACTCGCTAATCACAGGTATTGAATAAATCGGGGAATCATTACCGGCAGTCAAACTCAGGGCATCTGAGTTTGCAATTCACCTTAAGCTAACTCCACGTTATTGAGCTATCGGATTCATGCATAGCTCTTTTATATTGCCCCATTCGAAACTTCTGTAACACCTCCTGTCAGTGCATGTACAATGACAGAAGTAACATGATTGGTTGTTTTCCATGGTTTCTTATGATTTTATTTCTATATTTATTGGTACATGTTATATATTTTCACTTATGTAAGAGAGAGTTACTCACCCTGGCTGTTCGAGCTGCCTACCCCATCACCCCATTGGCAGAGAGAGAGAGGAGTATCTAGAGAAGAGAGGGAGTTGAGAAAAGAGAATTGATAGAACTACCTATGCATGCTTAAATTCAAAATACCAAATGCATATGTTGTCGAATTGGTGCCTGCAAAGAAGATTGCGCTGGTGGAGTATGATCCGAAATTGGATTGAAAACTTCAATTCCTTATTCTTCTTCTTTGCCTGATTTATTTCTTATTTTGCCAAAACTGTGTGCGTCCATTGTGGTGATGATCAAAAGGATAAGATAGTGAGGGGGTTGTAGTTGGTAGGGGTGATTGGGTGGGCTGTGGGGTCAATGGGATTTGAAATGGGGGTGGTGGTGGTGGTAGTTAGGTTGGCAACTCCTAATGCGACATGCTAACTTGACATGAACCAGAATATCAAAAAAGGATTAACGCAAAAGATCCCAAACAATTAGGCCATACGCTGTTTGGTTTTGTGTTGCATGGTTTTTCTTTGAAGATAGGATTTGTTAATTGTCTGCCCCCACCATGTTGGTCCTCTCTTTTGGTGCATTTCTCTGATGTTGACCATTTGGTGTGTGCAGCTCGCCTCTATGTTAAGGGTGATTTAATTTAGTTAGCAGCTTTTGTTGTTGCTTGTTGGCTTTCTTGGTAGATTAAGTTCCATGAGTCTTGAGTTCAAGATTTGTTGGAGAGGAACTTATGGTCCCTGCAATTGAAGGGAATGGGGTATTCGAATTTGGAATTGTTTTTGGCTTACTGAAACTGTACATTCATTGTAGTGATTGATTTTAAAAGAATATATGCATTTTGACCAGAATTGTAAACACAACTTTTTAATGAATAGTGTGAAAATTTATTATAAAATAGATTTTGTTCAAAAAAGAGGTGTCACCTATTATCCCTGCATTTATCAGGGTGAAATGTAGATGTATAAGGATAAAGTGGCCAAAATGGAGCCAGGCTACCATTAAAGTGCATTATATGAAAAGAATTCTTATTTTTATTTTTTTTGTTGGGGNAGAGTTACTCACCCTGGCTGTTCGAGCTGCCTACCCCATCACCCCATTGGCAGAGAGAGAGAGGAGTATCTAGAGAAGAGAGGGAGTTGAGAAAAGAGAATTGATAGAACTACCTATGCATGCTTAAATTCAAAATACCAAATGCATATGTTGTCGAATTGGTGCCTGCAAAGAAGATTGCGCTGGTGGAGTATGATCCGAAATTGGATTGAAAACTTCAATTCCTTATTCTTCTTCTTTGCCTGATTTATTTCTTATTTTGCCAAAACTGTGTGCGTCCATTGTGGTGATGATCAAAAGGATAAGATAGTGAGGGGGTTGTAGTTGGTAGGGGTGATTGGGTGGGCTGTGGGGTCAATGGGATTTGAAATGGGGGTGGTGGTGGTGGTAGTTAGGTTGGCAACTCCTAATGCGACATGCTAACTTGACATGAACCAGAATATCAAAAAAGGATTAACGCAAAAGATCCCAAACAATTAGGCCATACGCTGTTTGGTTTTGTGTTGCATGGTTTTTCTTTGAAGATAGGATTTGTTAATTGTCTGCCCCCACCATGTTGGTCCTCTCTTTTGGTGCATTTCTCTGATGTTGACCATTTGGTGTGTGCAGCTCGCCTCTATGTTAAGGGTGATTTAATTTAGTTAGCAGCTTTTGTTGTTGCTTGTTGGCTTTCTTGGTAGATTAAGTTCCATGAGTCTTGAGTTCAAGATTTGTTGGAGAGGAACTTATGGTCCCTGCAATTGAAGGGAATGGGGTATTCGAATTTGGAATTGTTTTTGGCTTACTGAAACTGTACATTCATTGTAGTGATTGATTTTAAAAGAATATATGCATTTTGACCAGAATTGTAAACACAACTTTTTAATGAATAGTGTGAAAATTTATTATAAAATAGATTTTGTTCAAAAAAGAGGTGTCACCTATTATCCCTGCATTTATCAGGGTGAAATGTAGATGTATAAGGATAAAGTGGCCAAAATGGAGCCAGGCTACCATTAAAGTGCATTATATGAAAAGAATTCTTATTTTTATTTTTTTTGTTGGGGAGGGGGGGGGGAGGGGGTTTTAATTTTTCATCCAAGTTAAAATAATAAGGGATAACAGGAGGCCCAGCTTTCATGGAAGTTGTCCTAGACAATGCTCATGGAACCTGATCTCAAATAGATAAAGCAGCTAGCCAGATCGCAAGATCCAATTCTTTGATAAGTTTTCAGAGTTTATAGATGAACCAGGCTCACTTCCCGAAAAAAGAGATGAACCAGTCTGAGTAGCTTACCAACATATATTTATCTGTTTTGTTCTGTTCAACAATTGAACATGTGCCTAGAATTTTAGTAAATGTGTTTGTACCAAATCCATCCACAAAAGCTAGATGGTGAAAGATTGTATATATCGTTCCTACAACCAATTGGAATTAATCACCTGGTTCTGATACAACATATATGTACAGGCACTTATCCATGTTTTGTAATTGTCTCTACTTCTCTGATGTTAAGAGGTAATCGATTCATGACCTAGGCCAGTTTAAGGAATTAATGGATTGGGTTGACAGACATTGCTTTTTTTTTTTTTTACTTAGATGCAACATCCTTGAAACTTTTGAACCCTGTCAGGTAGATAAGTTGTACCTCCATCTCTTGTTTTCCTAGGTGCATGATATATGAAATAACTGGAAACAATGACAGTTTCTTTCATGTAAGACCACATAAGAACTGATTTCTAGTTTTTTATAACTTTAGAAATTAAAAGTAGCACATACTGTTCACATTTGTAGATGTTTGTAATATACTATTGGATGTGTTTCATGAACATGTAACTATTTTCATCGCTTATCTGTCAACTCATAGTGTATTTTCCTGACTAGCCTACGTATTTGTTTAATTTATCTATTGTTGATGGCATGTACATTTTTGTTGAATAATTGTGGAGTCCCTGTGCTTAGAAGAATCCCCAGTTATTCTAGGAGAAATTATGATAATGTTTATGCAAAATTGCATAGACGGTGTGGTTTGAGAGGACAATATTCATGTTGCGGCCATTATGCTGTGTGCAGGCTCTTCTGCATGCTTCTGTTGCTTGCCGCCGGAAACTCTCTGTAGATTGGGTTCCAGCGAGTGACCTTGAAGATGCAACTGCAAAGGAGGTCATTATTACATTCCAGTTTTTTTAACTGTTTCTCCAGGGTTTGCATCACAACTTGGCATACATTTTCTTCCCGCAGAATCCTGATGCTCATAAGATTGCTTGGAACTTGTTGAAGGTTTGTGCAGCTGAGTTTTTAAGATGTCTTGCTTTTTCTGAGTGAAATGACTTTCTGCAAGGTTTTCTTGTCGCCTTTTATATTTGAGTAGGTTATCTGACATCACACTGACAAGCGTGTATCTTTAGGGTGCAGATGCGGTGCTTGTTCCTGGAGGGTTTGGTGACAGAGGAGTGGAAGGGAAAATCATTGCTGCAAAGTATGCCCGTGAAAACAGAATTCCATTCCTCGGAATATGTTTAGGAATGCAAATTGCTGTCATTGAATATGCACGATCCATTCTTGGACTTCAAGATGCAAACAGTGCTGAGTTTGATCCCAATACTAGGAATCCCTGTGTTGTTTTCATGCCAGAGGTTTTAATTTTTTTATAGTACCGAGTTCTAGGGGGGAATAAACCTTTTCCTTATCTAATTGAATTTCGTCACTGATGCCTCTCATGTGCACCATGTTATTAGGGTTCAAAGACCCATATGGGAGGCACCATGCGTCTTGGATCAAGGAGGACATATTTTCAGGTCACTGACTGCAAGTCTGCAAAACTGTAAGTAGTGTTGAGTACTGTATATAAGACACACACCTCCAGCCACTTATATATGTCATGCGTGTAGGTGTATGTAATTGGACATTATTGAAAAAATTCTGCCTTCTGAATAATTATTTTTTGAATCGGCTGTGCTGTGATATTACTTTTTAATGCCAAAATGAACCATACCGGTGTTTTAGAATATTAACTAATGTGAAATCCTAGATTTGTATGCAAGATATTAACTCTTGCAATGCTGAATGAACCTGTCAGGTCTTAGCTAACCTGTGTGATCAATTGTGATTTTGTTAGTTATGGCAATAGGAGCTTTATTGATGAGAGACATCGGCACAGATATGAGGTAAGTTGAACATTTCCTGAGACAGTTGTTTGTATTCTGTAGCTTATTCTTGCTAAATTCCCTATTATAGTTTCCAGCGTTGTATTTTTTGCCAGAGAAATAATGTTACCTTATGTAGGTGAATCCTGACATGGTGGCACAACTTGAAAATGCTGGTCTCTCTTTCACTGGTAAAGATGAAAGTGGTCGGCGCATGGAGGTAGATTTTTTTGATCACAGAATAATGGCTTGAGTAAAATTTTAATTGCGGTAAAGATTTGTACATTTTGATGCTTCTGAGTTTGGATTGGTATTGTGGCCTGCAGATTGTTGAGCTCCCCCATCATCCATACTTTGTTGGTGTTCAATTCCATCCTGAATTTAAATCAAGACCGGGAAAACCTTCTGCTCTTTTCTTAGGTACTTGTTTGTCATCTCAAATTCTTGACCATGTAGCGCTGTAAATGTTTGTTACTTTTTCTTAGGTATTTGTTTGTAGCCTGTAGCTTATTCTTTACTAAATTCCCTGTTACGGTTTCCATCATTATATTTTTCACTATAGAAATAATTTGGCCTTTTGTTGGTGAATCCTAATATGGTAGCAGAACTTGAAATTTATATGATGAAATTAATGTAATGCGGACTACAATGCTAGGATGGATGAAATAAATATCAGTAGAGTTTCTTGGAGAATCAAAAAGTATTGGGACCATGGGTTTTTTTTTGAAAGCAGGACCATGGGTTAAAGTAACTTGTTGATAGAATCATGAATTGCGTACTGTTGTGAAAGATCCTTATTATAAACCATGGGAAAAAAATGAGGAACAAAGAAAGTTTAGAATATATAAGCTTGCAAATAAAGCGTTAAGGTAAGCCAGGTGTAATGCATACATTGATCTTTATTCTAAGTTGAATACAAAGGATAGAGAGAAAAGTAAATATAAATTCACTAAAGGGAAAGAAAACTAGGGATAAATATGAACTAGACATATACAGGATTAGACTGATTGATGAAAGCAAAATATGGATTTTGTCATAAATTGGAAATTTGAAGAGAACTCTTAAGAATATAAAAATTCAAGATAAACATAACTAAAACTGTATATAGGGACTTATGGAATGTCAAATTAGGAGAGTAGAAATTTAAAAATTTTGATTGTGTCAAAGGTGTTTTGAGTTTTCTCACATACAAGTATTAGCATCCAGATATCTGAAGTTTCTCTGTAGCCAATGGTGTAACGGCCTAAACTTGCATATATTCTTTTAATGTGAGATTTTTCCTTGGATTTCGAATGCAAGAAGCCAACCTGTCCTAACCTAATTTGAATTTTTGATTGCTAGTATTCATTCACTTTTTTTTTTTTCTAGTATTCATTCACTAACTTCATATAATGTGTGGTTAAAACAGGGTTTATAGCAGCAGCATGTGGACAATTGGATGCCCTCTTAAAGAAATGTGTGGCGAAGGCAAGTTGTATGAGCAATGGTAATGGAACAGTAAAACCATACCGATATGGAAATGCAAATAATCATGCTAATAAGACATTAGATGGGATCTATATCAATGGGAATGGTCTGCATGCTTGAAGGAAGCCGACATTTTTGTGCAAGTTGCATAGGATCTATCTTCTCCCTCTTTGCTGTGGGTTTGGCTTATCAATTTTGCTGCGTGCTTTTCAATTGATCTGTAATAGCCACACTATTGTGTGTAGGTGCTATAGCTTCTTAGATTAACTGGTGCATAGGAAAGAGCTGGATTCCGGTCTTTTAAACGGAACAGCCTGTTGTATTTACAGAACCTTTTAATGGAAATGGGGTGAGGGGTGATATTATAATTTTTTTGATTGCACTTGTTTAATCATGCTATATGAGAACTCATTCCTTGCAGGTTTTGGGATGCGACCATTCCTGAATCAATTTTTGGTTGAATGGTGTTCACTATTGCTCAAGGAGTAGCTAAGGAGTTCCTTTGCATATGGTGCGGGCCAAAGTTGAAGCTTCACATCGATTGATATTGAGTATTGTATCTTTGAAGTATAGGTACTTTGAGGTTACTAAGCTACAAAAGATTTGGAAAAAAAAAAAAAAAGAATTTCAGAAACAAAAGTAAAAAACACCATCGACCCATGTAGATTAATTTGGTCCTCGGATCCCCTACAAAATATTTGTCGTGTTCATTATAGGTGGCGTTCTTATTATGCCTTCAAAGTAAGTTGTTTTTTTTTTTTTGGGGGGTATGAGGATCATTTTTTGTTGATATAAAATAGAATATCAGATAATCTACAATTGCAAAAACTTAATTCCGAAAATGATCTATACAATAATGGTGGGCGTGTGATTACAATCTTCAAGCATGCTGACAATTTGAGCTCACAACATATTAGGTCAGGAAGAGGCCCCTTTAAAATGGAGTTTTTTCTAACTAAACTCCAGCTTTTAAAGTACTTACTTTTACCAGCCCCAGATCGTCAAACTTAATTCTCAAATCTAAGTAATTTGTTAAAACGTCATCCAAATGACTTTGTTCAAGCAACAACAAAAGGAAAAAAAATGTAAACACCAAACAATAAATGAAAACGTCATTGCTAATGACATTTTTAAAATATCATTAGTCATGAACTCCATTTTTTTTTTTTTTGAGAAACATCGTTAAAATTATATTATTCAGGAATGTCAGCAAAAAGGAAAGGCAAAACAAAGTCTGATGCCTGTTCCATCCCAACAACTCTACTATTTAATGGTAAAATAAAATGAGCTAATTCATTAGTTACATTATTCTCATTGCGTCGAATTTCGGAAACTTCAAAAAATCGGAAACTCCTTGCTATGTTGCTAATATCTTGGAAAATGGCTTTGAGAGGATCAAGATCTCTATCACCATTCCTTATAGAATTCATAACACTTATCGAATCCCCTTCCAAAATGACTTCTACTAATTCTTGCTGCCTTGCAAATTATATTGTAATTTTCGCTGCAATAGATTCTGCTTGTCGAATATCACAACTCATAGTAACCCTCTTGGACAATGCCCCTACGAAGTACCCCCTATCATTACGTATGACTACCCCCACTCTTAAGACATTCTGATCTGCATATACTGCGGCATCAAATTTTACTTTGAACGTACCTGCTCTTGGAGAAAGCCACCCAACGTTGGGAATATGCTCGGCTAGAGGCTGAACTGCTGCCTTCCAAAATTGACTACAAAATTCAGCTGCCTTCATCTGCACTTCAATGGGATCTTGAATCAAAATTTCGAAGATTCTAGTATTTCTGTTTCTCCACACAAACCAACACTGAATAAGGAACAATGAAAACTCATCAGATCGAAGGGCCTGATGAGCTTCACGCATCCACTGCCCAGGGTCAGAGGATTTAAGTAGGCTAACTACCTTTAAAGAACTGCAGTCCCGTACTGCCTTGGCCCAAGTGCAATCCCTTAAACAATGTAATAATGACTCAGCTTCGTCTTGACACACTGCACACCTCCCACTCACCTCAATTCTCCTTCTCTGGAGATTGTCACCAATTGGTAATACGTTAGAGCAGACCCGCCAAGCAAAAAATTTAATTTTATTTAGAATTTTCTGATTCCAAATAAAATTCCAGTTCAGTTGTCCAACGTTAGATGAGGAGATGAATTTGCTGGGCCTGCCTGCAGTAGCCTTTGATCCATAATAATATGATATGCGCTCCGAACCAAAAACCTCCCATTTGAATTATAGTGCCAGATCAGTCTATCCTCCATTGGAGATATGCTAAGTGGAATGCCTTTGATCACAAACGCCTCATGAGGCGTGAAAATTTCGTCCACCAGTTGATCATTCCATCTCCGCGTTTCCTCGTTAATAAGATCCCCAACCTTAGTTGGAGTATGAAGACCCCTTGTAGAAGATACTGGCTTAAAACTTACAGGGGTGGGTATCCATCTATCTGACCATATATTAACTTTGGAACCATCCCCTATTTGCCATCTTGAACCTGCCTCCACAACTTTCCTTGCTCCTAAAATACTTCTCCAGGTATAAGAAGGTCTATGCCCAACTCTGCCTCCATAAAAAATGTCGAAGGGAAATACCTTGCCTTAAGCACTTGATGAATAAGTGAATTAACCTCTGTATTTATTCTCCAAGCCTGTTTTGCCAACATTGCCAAATTAAAAGCCTTAAAATCTCTAAAGCCCATCCCACCCTTATCCTTTCTTGTACACATCTTTCTCCAGCTAACCCAATGTATTTTCCTTTCCCCTTGCCTTTGTCCCCACCAAAATCTTGCTGCTAGTGTCTCTAATTCCTCACAAAAGTTATTCAGAAATTTAAAACAACCCATAGCATATGTGGGGATGGCTTGCATTACCGACTTAATCAAGACCTCCTTCCCTGCTCTAGATAACAATTGTTCACTCCACCCTTGCATTTTATTCCACACTCTTTCCTTAAAATTGCTAAAAACTTCTCTTTTTGATTTACCCACCACGGTAGGAAGGCCCAAATATTTATCATGTTGATAGACCCGTTCTACCCCCAAAATTTGCTGAAATTGGTTAGCCTGTGCCTCAGAAGAGTTGCTCCCATCGGAGCTTCAGCAGAATGCTTTATGTATTTTTGGATTGCAGGCGTGTTAAAGTCAAATTGAACTTAAAATTCAAATACGTATGACCTTATTTATTTGAACCGACGTGAGATTCTTAAACAATTTTCAACTAGCAACGGTATTAATTAGAATGTAGATTGTACTTAACATTAAATGGAAAGAAAAATTATCGGAGTGATGAGTCACAAGTTAAAGGAAATTTGTGAAGAAATAAATTAAGTAAAAGAGAGGCTAGCTTTGTAGAGTTATTGGATTGATCGAGGGACCTTTTATCGGTAGTTGCTTGTCCTTTAATATGATTGTGTTTAAAATTGCATCCCAAGCATAGGAAATTCTATCATGTAATAACTCGAAAAATACCGAGGTTGTTCTCCACAGGAAACAAGGACAAATTCTAAAAGGTGGTATGATATATACTAAAAATAAAAATCTTTTGGTTTTCAAAAATGATGATGATGGTTGACAAATTCTAAAAATACTATTAAAACAAACCAGATAATCTTCGAATTTCATCCCATCATGAATAAGAATTTTGACCCAATTTATAACTCATCCAAGATCGTAATCAAACCCATCTAGATGAATAGGGGTGTTCATGAGCTGGGTTATCCACGGGTCTCGTTACTTCGCCCAAAAAAAATAGGCTCCATAATTGGCCTGTCTGAGACCGAGTCCAATATATTTAAAAAAAGGGCTTGAGTTTGTCTCCAATCCATTACCCAGCCTGAGCTCGGCCCAATAGCCCGCTCAAAAAAAAATTCATTACTTGCCCAACCTTCATGTGAAAAAAAGTTATACTTTTAGACCATTAAATTTAAAATTTTGAAATAAGTATCTCAATGTCGCAATTTGAGATTTTAAAAATTTAGATACTATAAATAATATATTATTTTCTTTTCAATGTATTAAGCATACATGTTTTAAAGGGTAGAGTAATGCAAATGATAGATAAGTGAGTAAGTGTCAATCTAGTTGAGATGTATTCATTATATTAGATGTAGTTCAACCCTTAATCAAAAATAAAATTATTAATTATTTTATTTTTATCCATTTTGACTCTACTTTTGATTTAAAAATATAATTTATACAAATATTAAATTACAAAAATATTTACTATTTTTAAATAAAGTTGTATATAAAAAAACCCATGAGCANTGCCCAAAAAAAATAGGCTCCATAATTGGCCTGTCTGAGACCGAGTCCAATATATTTAAAAAAAGGGCTTGAATTTGTCTCCAATCCATTACCCAGCCTGAGCTCGGCCCAATAGCCCGCTCAAAAAAAAATTCATTACTTGCCCAACCTTCATGTGAAAAAAAGTTATACTTTTAGACCATTAAATTTAAAATTTTGAAATAAGTATCTCAATGTCGCAATTTGAGATTTTAAAAATTTAGATACTATAAATAATATATTATTTTCTTTTCAATGTATTAAGCATACATGTTTTAAAGGGTAGAGTAATGCAAATGATAGATAAGTGAGTAAGTGTCAATCTAGTTGAGATGTATTCATTATATTAGATGTAGTTCAACCCTTAATCAAAAATAAAATTATTAATTATTTTATTTTTATCCATTTTGACTCTACTTTTGATTTAAAAATATAATTTATACAAATATTAAATTACAAAAATATTTACTATTTTTAAATAAAGTTGTATATAAAAAAACCCATGAGCAGACCCGCCCAATAGGCTCACTGGTTGGGCTGCAAGTAGTCTACTCCTACCCGAAGCCCGCTCCGACCCGCCCGATAACTCACATGGGTAAGGTTTTGGACCTACACTACGCAGATCTAACCTAAAAAAAATTTTGCAAGCTTAACTCGACCCAACCCATGGACACCTCTATAGATGAAAATATGTGTTTTGATGATAAAACTAATTTAATGAAAGAATTGGTATCATGTTGATTGTAGGGACTACAAGAATTACTAGTACTAAATTCAATTGTCAACGGTTAATCAAGAATGTTTACAAATCACCATGTGTTCAACCGTATTTATTTTAAATTGACAAAACAACATGAAACATTAATACCCTTTTATAGTCAAAATCACCCACTCATGGATGATAACCCCTCCAATACACCGGAACTAAACTATGCACATATACCGTGTCTTAAATTGAAATTAATTATGAGAGACATATCAATTGAATAGAAAATGAAACTGATATTGAAAATGAATGCAATCCAATACTTTGTATTTAAACAAGAACTAAAATTATCACAAAAATAAGAATCATAAAAGTATTCAATTTTTCGGCTAAAGAAAAAGAAAAAAAGCAAAGATGATGTTGCTAAAGAAAAAGAATATGCCCTAGGTAAAAAATACGCTCTAGAGGATATCATAGGATCCTCTCTATTTTCGGTTTTTAATAGGAATAAACGAGCGGTTATAGAAATGCTCTCCTTCTCTTTTACTTCTCTCTCCTCTCTAATGAGAATCTTGGATAGCATCCCTCAATATTCACTCGATTGAAATTTCCAAACAGGAGTCTTTGTTGTGTTTGACTTTCTTGTATTAGTACAAAAGGAAGAATGAACCAGTAGAAGTCCTCTCTGTCCATGATGAACCAGTAAAAGCAAAGATGAATCGGTAGAATGTTTGCTTCGACTTCAGATGAACCATTGTAAGTGATTTCTGTTTAGTGATGAACTAGTACAACATTAGTATAATCTCTGTTTGCTACCTGGTGAACCGATACAATTGTTGTTTTTCTACCTTTTTCCAACGATGCTCCTGGTTCAAGTTCGCTTATCTCTGCAACTTTTCAAAGCTTTACAATTCATCCAAATGAGTTTAAAGCACTCCTTACACCTAATTACTTGCAAACTCACAATTTACTGATAAAAACATAAACTCGGCTAAAATGACATATATAACTAACAAGCAAAGCTAGGACGGTTAGTTTAAGACACAAGATTATGCAAAACATTTTACTCAACAACTCCCCGCCCCCCCGCCCCCCCCAACTTGAGTTTTTTTAGTCCCTAGCAAGCATATAACACAAATAAAAATCCTTACATTACACCTTAAATTCCAAAGCTCAATCAATCTAACATAACAGTGAGCATAAGTTACAATGACTATGCTTAAAGAAATCTCATGGGCACATAATGAAATCAGAAATGACTTAGATAAAAGTTTCCTTTGGGTACAAATGTTAAGAAGCCAAAATCTAACAACCTCAAACAAAAAACTGAAGGTTCTTCTACCTCGGCTATCACTGACCCAATTAGACAACTACCTAACATTATTACAAAGTCTAAATACCTTCCTAAAAACACTAAAACCAAAGTAAACTACTAAATCCAGTTGTCAACCCAAAGCGTCTGAGGCATTCTCCTCCTCTGTCTCCGACCCAGTCTCAGTTTCATACTCGCCATTACTACCTCTATCCCCACTATCCTTAATTGAATCCATGGGCTGTGCAACGACAGTAGTAGATGGAACTGACACAGGTGGTGATACTGTCTGCCCTAAAGTGGTGGCATCTGAAATAGGAAGTGGAGTAACTCTTGGGAATGTCTCTCATGGAATAAAAAACTCATAGTTTGCGCAGCATCCTTAGGATCATATCCACCTTCCTTTTCAAACCTATCCTGTGAACACTTCACCACAAAAATATCGTTCTCCATACCCCCAATCCTTTCCTCTAACCTTGAAACACGCTGTTGAACTGTAGCTCTAGAGGTTGGGGGAGAATGGGCAGCAGTAGATGAAGTAGGTGCAGTTTGACTCGAGGATCCACCTATTCTAGTTACTCTCGACATGGTGGAGCTTTTCCTCTTCCCTAACTACTAATGGGCCCACTCTCGTGGGCATAACTGATCTGTCTGTACCTGTCGCATGCCAGCCTTGATGCATAACTCTATCACCATGTGTCCAAAAGGCATGTTTCCTTTTGGCTTAGAAGTAGTCGCATACTCTCTAATCACTCCCCATATCATCTGTGCAATGTCAATCCTAGACCCAGCCATGAATTCATGCAATAAAATGATCTTGCGTAACCCAGGCGTCTTCTCAGACCAACTCGGATACACGTTAGTCTGTGCTCCGCATCCAAACCACCCTCGGATACACATGTATAATGTAGAATTAAACCATTCGGGTTCCTCATACATAACCTGGGCATACTCAGCAGGACCCTTAGCATCAAAGTCTGGGTGTGGGTAATCAATCGCAGAAGAGTTAGGTCTCACGTACCCCATATAAGCAGTTATGCTACCGAGGGGTAACCTCGATAACACGACCTCAGACCGTAGTCCAGTATAATCAAATCACAATGAACAAGACTCAAACCACTATAAGATTCATGACAAAGTGCAAGAATGTACCCATTCACCGGTGAGAAGAAAAATTCAAGTCCTCGCCCCATAATTTGTCTAACTGGCCTGATTGTACCCAAGCTTTTCTGGTCAACCCTTCTCTCATGCATGACCCCCTTCACAGTAATAGTCACCTAATAGTCTATTTTATGTCTCTTTTGTGGCTCTGGTTGCCTTGGCTCAGCTGCACGACCCTTCCTTTTCCTTGTCGCGCGCGGCTGACTTGCCTCTAGTCTTCGCTATACCCATCAATACCACTCCCAAGGTGGAGAGGGAAGTGAGAAAAATTCNCCTTACATTACACCTTAAATTCCAAAGCTCAATCAATCTAACATAACAGTGAGCATAAGTTACAATGACTATGCTTAAAGAAATCTCATGGGCACATAATGAAATCAGAAATGACTTAGATAAAAGTTTCCTTTGGGTACAAATGTTAAGAAGCCAAAATCTAACAACCTCAAACAAAAAACTGAAGGTTCTTCTACCTCGGCTATCACTGACCCAATTAGACAACTACCTAACATTATTACAAAGTCTAAATACCTTCCTAAAAACACTAAAACCAAAGTAAACTACTAAATCCAGTTGTCAACCCAAAGCGTCTGAGGCATTCTCCTCCTCTGTCTCCGACCCAGTCTCAGTTTCATACTCGCCATTACTACCTCTATCCCCACTATCCTTAATTGAATCCATGGGCTGTGCAACGACAGTAGTAGATGGAACTGACACAGGTGGTGATACTGTCTGCCCTAAAGTGGTGGCATCTGAAATAGGAAGTGGAGTAACTCTTGGGAATGTCTCTCATGGAATAAAAAACTCATAGTTTGCGCAGCATCCTTAGGATCATATCCACCTTCCTTTTCAAACCTATCCTGTGAACACTTCACCACAAAAATATCGTTCTCCATACCCCCAATCCTTTCCTCTAACCTTGAAACACGCTGTTGAACTGTAGCTCTAGAGGTTGGGGGAGAATGGGCAGCAGTAGATGAAGTAGGTGCAGTTTGACTCGAGGATCCACCTATTCTAGTTACTCTCGACATGGTGGAGCTTTTCCTCTTCCCTAACTACTAATGGGCCCACTCTCGTGGGCATAACTGATCTGTCTGTACCTGTCGCATGCCAGCCTTGATGCATAACTCTATCACCATGTGTCCAAAAGGCATGTTTCCTTTTGGCTTAGAAGTAGTCGCATACTCTCTAATCACTCCCCATATCATCTGTGCAATGTCAATCCTAGACCCAGCCATGAATTCATGCAATAAAATGATCTTGCGTAACCCAGGCGTCTTCTCAGACCAACTCGGATACACGTTAGTCTGTGCTCCGCATCCAAACCACCCTCGGATACACATGTATAATGTAGAATTAAACCATTCGGGTTCCTCATACATAACCTGGGCATACTCAGCAGGACCCTTAGCATCAAAGTCTGGGTGTGGGTAATCAATCGCAGAAGAGTTAGGTCTCACGTACCCCATATAAGCAGTTATGCTACCGAGGGGTAACCTCGATAACACGACCTCAGACCGTAGTCCAGTATAATCAAATCACAATGAACAAGACTCAAACCACTATAAGATTCATGACAAAGTGCAAGAATGTACCCATTCACCGGTGAGAAGAAAAATTCAAGTCCTCGCCCCATAATTTGTCTAACTGGCCTGATTGTACCCAAGCTTTTCTGGTCAACCCTTCTCTCATGCATGACCCCCTTCACAGTAATAGTCACCTAATAGTCTATTTTATGTCTCTTTTGTGGCTCTGGTTGCCTTGGCTCAGCTGCACGACCCTTCCTTTTCCTTGTCGCGCGCGGCTGACTTGCCTCTAGTCTTCGCTATACCCATCAATACCACTCCCAAGGTGGAGAGGGAAGTGAGAAAAATTCATACCGAGCAATGGTATATAGATTTAAAAATTATACTTGATAATTTCAACCATTGATCTCACTGTGAGTCCCAGCATTTATTGAGACCCACTACCTATTCAATAATTAATATTATCAAGTCTAATTTTTAAGTGTATGTAACATTACTCGTTTTGAAATGGAAGGAGTAAAATGACCGTCTAAATTCCCTTTTAAATCCTAATTTTCGGCCCCAGATCACAGATGAACCGATTCATTCGTTCACAGTTGGAAATTTGTTTTTCTATTTGTTGGAATTTTTTTTTCTATTTTCTTTGTTTAAAAATCAAGACTAACACACTAAGTCCTAGGAATACTTAACTATGACCCCAAACTCAACACCTTATTGAACTTAAAACACTAAGGCCTTAAATCATATTCCATATATCCCTAGATTTTTCAAAGTGTCTGCAAAACAAATGTAATTCAAATAGGCAATATATACTATGCAAGGAAATTTAAAGAATAACAAAACAATCAAATGCAAACAAATAAATTTAAATTAAAAAATCACTTTCATAGGTGATCACGATTGTATTTAGTGTATGCAGTAAGTCGTTAAACCCCTAAGTTACCTCTAGTGGACGAGTTTTGTCTCGTGAAGGTTTTTAAATTTTATTTTCTCTATCCAAAACAAATTATTATCCCCTTATTAAAATAAAATTTAAAATATACCACATCCACTCAAATTAAGTCGCACAAAGCTATGCTATAGACTTAATTTCTATGTAAGAGTATTCACATTCACATTTACATTAACATTAGAACTTTTGTGTGTGTGAGATATGATTATAAAATTTAAGAAATTTATCAAATAATATCCATATCTTTATTAGCTATCGAATGTTAGTTTTAATGTAGATTTTACCAGGGTTGCACTCACATAACATAAACATCTGATTATAGTGACTGTTTCATATTGAGGAGAGAAATTACACAATCATAGGCAAAAGATGCTCGCATATATTTTTGAAATGAAGAACATCATTTAAATGTAACAACCTTGACATTATTTCATGAAAGAATGTTAGAGCAATGTGCTTGTCCTCTAAAGTGGGTTAAATAATATAAATAGTTTCTCAAGTGCACGAAGTGTATCGTTTAGTAACTTGATTGATTACCAAGGTCGTTTTCCTCAGGGAAAACAAAAATTAAACTTGACCAGTGATAGACAAAAAAAAGTAAAACTCTTGAATTTTGGAAAAAGGGTTTTCAAAAAAGGGTAAACTAAATAACAATAATTAAAGAAAACCAACGTCAGTGCTCATCCCACCTTGAATAGTAATTTTGAACTAATCCTATAAATCACTCAAGATTGTATTCAAACGCACTCAAGTAAAAAATATTCAACTAAAGTCAATAAAAGTGACAAAAGTGTATTCAAATTGATTGACTTAATTTTGAAAGAATTACATTTACGTTGATTGCAGTGATTCTAAGAATTATTCGTGTCAAACCTCATTGTCTATGGATAAGTAAAAAGATATACATATCACTCGTGTTTTTAACTTTAATTTTTTAATCAATAAAATAACTTAATCTTTGGAAAAACCCTACTTAGCTCAGAATCTCCATTCACGGATGAAACTCCCTCATCAGATCAGACGACTACTCACTCATTACGGAAGTAAAAACAATAGTAATTGAAATAAACATCAACATAATCGTAAGAGAAATAGAACTTAAATTGAAATCGCAATAGAAAGTAAATACCTTGAATTAAATGCAAAGAATTTTAAATCATTACATAAAAGAGAATCAACGTACTCGCCTTGCAATAAATTAAACAACTAAAAGTAGAACAAAACTTGGAAAATAAAATAATGGAAGAACTCTTGAAGAATGAGTAAACCCTAATTCTAGTAGAAGAAATGGCTAAAGGAAAAATAAAATAATGAATGATCGAGATCAATTGATTATTTCCTCCCTTGCTTTGCCCTGGTATTTATAGGAGACATTGGCTAACTTTTCCTTTTAATTTTTCCACCAATAGGCTGCTTAGAAAGGCCCAGCCGATTCTTTTTAAAAGGAGATCTTACTGAATTAAAACATTGATGAACTGGTTGGAAGCAAGTCCCGACTTACCGGTAGCAAAGTTATTGTTTCATACGACTGGTAGCTCTTAACATCTACTGGTTAAACTACTCTCTATTTTAAACCTACTAGTAGTAAAGTTTCTATTTTACTTCTACCGGTAGGTATTCAATGTTATTGGTAGAACCACAATCTGCCGCTTGATGAACCGGTAGCAAACCTATAGGTAGAACTAGTCTTTTTCCCAATTCTTATTGCAATGCTCTTGCTCAACTCCTAGCTTCTCTAACTCCTTGCCAAAGTCTTCCAAATTATCAAAAATGTATGTAAAACCTTGTTCTTACATTAATTTACCTACAAACAAGAATATTCTTTATAAAATACAAAACTAAAGTAAAACAAAGCAAATAGACAAATGATAGAGCTAAGATGAATGATATGAGACATGAAATATGCAATATTATACTCTCATCACACCCCTAACTTAGGCTTTACTAGTCCCTTAACAAACTAAATATAAACAAAATTAAAAATCCTAACCTAACACTTATAAATTTCAAAGCATAGTCCATAACATAACAAGCATCATAAATTGAAATGCATATGGTCTAAGAAATTAAGGCATACATCTGGAATAAAAAAGACTTGGTATATATACGTGTTGTGCTTTTGGGTACAAAAATCAAAGTGTAATAGCCTTGCTACACCTAAGGTGATTCTACTAGGCTATTATTACCCAAAAAGGAACAATCGGACTAAAACCTAATTACTACATGAAAACAAGAACAATCAAAATAAAAACATAAAAGTAGAGTCCTAAAGTAAAATCACTTAGAATCTGAACCATCCTCCTCATCAACATTCCCATCATCATCTCCATCCTCTTCCTCATTTGTAGTGTACTTTCCACTACTTCTCTCCATAGCAACATTGAGAGGTGTCACAAAAATCGGTGATGATCTTGTCCCAAGAGTAGGAGGTGCAGAAGTAGGTGCAGGAGTCATGCCTAGAAATGTCTCTTTTGGGAAAGCCCAAAAAAAGTCTCCTCAAAATCCTTATGCAAATGTCCACCTTCGTCTACATCCTATCATGAGATTGCCTCACTACCCTCATATCAATCTTAATGCCTCCTAACCTTTCCTTCAACTCTCACTCTCTAATGTACAATAGCTCAAGAGGTAGGAACAATATTAGTGGCAGTAAAAGTAGAAGTAGTAGTCTTACCCATGCTCAAAGAACCACCAACCTTGGACATAGTGGAGCTCTTCCTCTCACCCCAGCTACTGATAGGTCCAAGATCAAGAGGTAGAAGTTTGTTAGATGCTAGCTTCTTCACCCTAGCTCCTAGACAGAACTTGGTAGCCATATTACCAAAGGGCAAGTTGCCCTTCAATTTTTTTGTCATATAGTAGTCTCTTAACACTCCCCAAATCATCAGGGCTATGTCAATTCTCGACCCTACCATGATCTTAGATAAAAGAACAATCTTACCCATCCCAAGCTTCTTCTCCGAGTCCTTTGGATATACATTGTAGTGGAGGATCTTATTCAACATCCTATGCTCAACATCAAAATGGCAAGGAACAAACATACACCTGAACTGTTTAGGTCTGTAGCATACTGCTTGATATTTTCTGTTGTAGTATCCTAATGTCCTAACATGAATCCTCAAATGTGTATATGGCGTATGTAAGTGGGTGAAGGTCACTCTCACTAGGGTTCAATGCAAGTAATGGGGCAACAGAATAATGGTGGAATGAATGAAATGGAATGTACAAAATATTTGTGTGTAATGTTGTGAACAAAAGGGCTCCCCAAACGCAAGAAATCTTTTGAATGTTGTGTTTTACTTGGAAAAGTATTTCAAGGTCGTCTCCTCAGGGAAGGAAAGTTCAAGTGTGTGAAGGTGATTTTGTGAAAATGTAAAAGTGTAAAATCTTTTGTAGTTGAAGTTTGGTTTGTTGTGTTCTTAAGGAAAATGAAATGAAAACAAGTGTTGGCTAATCCAAAGAGGTTATTCCAATGGGAATACTAACTTAACTCGAAACCTTCCTCCAATGGTGCATAGATGAATGATTGATTCGTGGGAAGCTAGGGACGCGATGGTAAGAATCCAAGCATAAACTGTGACCAATCCTACGGAATATTAAAGACTCACAACCTCATCCACTCTCAACCCAGTCAAACCGAACCATCGTACATCGAGAGAAGAAAAAAATGAGTTGAGATGGAAAATCCAAGAGTAGGTCTCCCTTGGATTAGCCAACAAAAAAATCTAGCTACCCATGAATAAAGGAAAGACATGCATAATGTAAAGAGACATAGTATTGAAATGGAGATTAAAACTTAACTTAATGAAAGAAAACAGAAACTATAAAGAAAAATATTCAATACCCATTTTAAAGCTTGAAAATGAAGAACTTGAAAGCATTAATGGTAGAAACTAGAACATGTAACTAAACTTGCAGTGTACTTGAAATAAATGAGATTAAAGTGCAAGAGTTAAGGATTACAAGAGAATTACAACTTACTGCAATGAAATGGTTGAAGAAAATACAAAAACATAAATTTCTATTACATTATTCATCATCTTCTTCATTGAGCTAAGACTGAGCTTAGGTAGCCACCCCCAATATCTTGTGTGAATGCTGAATATATGGAGTGTGTGCCTTCAAATTTCATCCATGGGGGGTCCTTCTAACTGTGTGAAAGGCCTCCCATCAATAGGGGGCTGAATGGATGGGTATGGCAGGTTTAGCCTGCATTCCCCAAGCTTCACCCCTTCTCTCTCTCCTCATTGAATGCCAAGCCTCAAAAGTTTCCATCAAGGGTGTAGGAGGCATAAAGATGTGCAAAAAATGTTGGGGGGCAAGTGGGAGAAGTGTAGGTGGAACCCCCAAGCAAGTGGAGTATGAAAACAGTCATTCTGGGCACTCTAAGTGAGCGTACCGATACTGTGTACCAGTACCCTGAAGTCCAGAGGTAAAACTGTACCGGTACGGCATACCGGTACTCTTCTACTCTAGACCAGTTTTCGTAGAATCGGCATAACTTTTGATCCAACCGTTGGATTGAGCTGAAATTTGGACACAATACAGAAGACATCCAGATCTACAACTTTCATTTTGAACTATTTCAAATTCGAAGTGGATCATGGTAATAAATGGGAAAACCAGCGGTATTTTGTCAAAACCTTGGGAAACCAGTGGGCTAAACCTTCCAAAATCCATTTCTCTTGGTTTCTTCACCTTCTAAGCCTCCCAATCCTCATGTAATATGTTCATGCCTTCACCACACATCCATACTTGGTTATAAGGTTCTAAAATACATGATTTTCACTATAATTACCTGCAATATCAAAAATTCAACATTATTCATAATTTCGGCTAAATCTATGTACTTAGATGCAAAAGTTGAGTTAAAATGCATGTAATGAGGCCTTCAAATATGCAATATTTTGCTCTCATCACATATGCCTCGGCCTCTCTCGCCACAAAATCAGAATGGAGGTAATCAATCTCAGAGAGTTAGGCATCTTATAGACCAGATACTTGGCTATCTTCGTAGGAGTAATCTCTATCACCTTCCCACAGATAGTAGTCATCAAAATCATTAGGTCACTGATTAACCATCAAAATTAAAATTTTATTATATTTAATGATTGGTTAATTGCATATTATTTGTGATTAAATTTGTTAAATTTGTTAATTTTCTAGTTTGATACTTTTTTTAGTTGTTTGGTTTATTTTGCAGGCAAATTGGTTGATTTAAAGTAAAAATGGATAAGACAAGTGAAGCAATCACTAGAGGAAGAATCATAATAGATAAGGATGGAATAGTCAAGATTAAGATAAGAAGATTTGAAGATATATCGATAATTTTAATCCTTATAAGAGTTCAAGTTAGAAGAAAACTCATTTAAAGTTGGATTTGAAAAGTATCCTAGAAGGTAAGGATTTGACACATCTTTAGTATTGTGGTCATAACTTTTGACTCTGATATCTGATTGACTTGATTTTTGTGGGGTTGGAAAGAAGACTTCAAAGAATACAAAAATGTATTTCATGAAAATTTCGTGAATCAGCCTCTAAATATGTGAAATCCTAACTCGAAATCTTGACAGATTTTGTACCCGTGCCTCAAAGATTTTATGCACGGGATTTAACCTTAAAAGACTTCTTTTTAAGAAAAGAATTCCTTCCAATCCAACCTTATATCCTCTACCTATATCTAGGATTTATTTTAGTATAAATAAAGACTCTCATCTATTGAGATAGGATAATTAGGATTAGGATTATTATTCTTTTCTCATCTTTTCTTTTCTAGTTTTTTTGTTTTAGTTCTACGGCTTGCTAAAAGCTCAACTAAAGCTAGGGGAGATACTTTCAATGAAGCACGGTGCTTATTATTAATTTAATTTTTTTTTAATGCATGATTTATTCTTTTAATTTAATTCTTGTCTTCTAGTAAAGCTTNAGCTCAACTAAAGCTAGGGGAGATACTTTCAATGAAGCACGGTGCTTATTATTAATTTAATTTTTTTTAATGCATGATTTATTCTTTTAATTTAATTCTTGTCTTCTAGTAAAGCTTTTGTTTTGTATAATTTTTTGATTCGTTATGTCATGTACATTGAATGCTTGAGATTCTCTATGAGTCAAATAACTGGTTATTCCATGCTTGAATTAATTAATTAGAATTTCTCATAAGATAGTTGATTTATTATTTTCAATAAAATAAGATTTACCTGTTAGAAAGCTTGACTTATCGTAGACTATGGGCACGATGAATTGCTTGTCATCTACAAGTAAATTCTTATATTTAATCAGATAATTTATTAATTATAACTTTTGATGTTTTCATATTATCACCGCTAAATATTTCGATTGGGATCACTTCTCAATTGATTCTCAATTGAGTTCAAAAACTGGATCATTAATAATTACTGTGTGAATTTGAAAGGGTATCTCCGACGCTTTAGTATTTTCAATTATTTTTTTAAAACCAAATTTCAAAATAGAATTTATGCTTTAATGATTTATATTCCACTTTCTTATTGAATGATTGAATACATCTAGTAAAGCTAAGGTACTTTGTATAATCGTGGGTTCTTTCTATGTCACAGATGACTCTTGCATAGAAAGACTTGTTAATTCAAGGCAAGAACCCCAGCTAGATTTTCGTGACAACAGTTCAATCTTCACCATTATTGTGCTTTATCTAAAGAATGAAATATTAATGTCATGGTTGGATGCCTTGTAGAAATATTTTCTTGTTTGTAGACGGGTTGAGTCTCAGCATAGACAATTCTTGTAAACTTCTAGAAAGGCATCAGAATCATGTGCTTAATTCTCACAGTCCATCTTTATCTTCCGATTAACTTGCTGTTGACACGAGAGTTAATTGAGTTATAAAACACAATTAAAATAAATCGGATGATTAACTACATGTTCTGATATTTGAACTAAAGGGTGACTGTTTACATTTGAATTTATCTTATATTTTTGTCTAGAAAACTCGTGGAAAGAATATTATATATTATTCAGGAATCCCATAACTTCAAACTCTCAAGGTTTCTAGTTACTTGGTCTCTGTCATTGTTCACTTCAGAACACCAATCATAGTTCTCTGTGGATTTGACTCTGGACTTAATCGAATTATTACTACAGCTTGACCGCCTACACTTGGGTGTACACATTTTTGATCAAGTCAAGTTTTTGGCGCCGTTGCTGGGGAACCATAAAAGGTGTTTTAAGGTAAAAGGTAAAAAGACCTCTCTTTTTGTATAGATATTTGCTTCACTGTGTATAAATTTATTTTAATTATTTTTATGTTTGAGGACGCCCCTCACTATCAAAATTTACAGGCAGAATCTTTTGGGTCTGCTAATTAACTAGAATCACCTTCACCTAGATCAGTAGCAGGCTCTTGTGAAAGTAGAATGACAAATGATGAGAGACGAGGAGAAATTCCTGTGAGAGAGGGGGAAGTGCCTAACATTCAAACTTTACGGGATTACTTAAATCTCATAAGAAATAGTGTTCCCACTTGTTTTATCTTTCATGAAGATGCACCCCTCTTTACTGTAAAGATGGGGACAGTTCAACTACTCGCTCAATTCCATGGACTTGAAATAGAAAACCCATATCTGCATATAAAAGAGTTTGAAGAAGTATGTGGACCGTTTGAAGACAATTCTAAGCTAGCTAAAATGAATTTTTTTTCATTTTCTCTAAAGGATAAAGCTAAACAATGGCTAAATTCTTTAAAAGGTCTTTCAATACCTGATTGGCGGGCACTACAAAGTGAATTTTTCCCTCTACATCGCACTAAAGCACTGAAAAGATAAATCATGAATTTTGGTCAAAGAAGGAGAAACCTTTTACCAAAGTTGGGAGAGATTCAAGAATCTACTCCAGTCCTGCGCACACAATGCTTTTGAGAATTGGACCTTGGTAGGATTTTTCTATGACTCTTTGCCCACTAGACTACGTCAGTTTGTCGAAATGATGGCTCAAGGAGAGTTCATGGGTACGAGTTTGGAGAAGACATTCAATTTGTTTGACACCATATCTGAAAGTTCTCAGATGTGTGACTCAGCCTCCCCTACCATTGTTGAAGCCAAACCATCTACTACCCAAGGGAGTAAGTATGTCTTGAGAGATGATGATTACCTAAGAGCAAAAATGTCCACCCTATCTCGAAAGCTTGAAGCTTTAGAGATGACAAAGGTTCATCAAGTTGATGTTAGCTCTCCCACAGAACAAGTGTGTGGGATTTGTGANGTCCACCCTATCTCGAAAGCTTGAAGCTTTAGAGATGACAAAGGTTCATCAAGTTGATGTTAGCTTTCCCACAGAACAAGTGTGTGGGATTTATGAGCTGACAAGACACCCTACTAAGGAGTGTCCTACCATACCAACATTCAAAGAGGTTTTGTTGGAGCAGACAAATGTAATTTCTAACTTCAACAAGCCTTACTCCAACCCATACTCTGAAACATACAATCCAGGGTGGCGGAACCACCTAAACTTCAGTTGGAGAAACACACAACCAACTTCCATGAATCAACAACAAGGATCACACCCACCACCTCAAGGACTTTCCACGTATCAACCATACCAACCACCTCAAAATAGAAGCCTTGAGGATACCTTGAATCAGTTCATGCAAAGCCAAATGAACTATAACAATAGTTCTATTCATGCTTTTACTGATTTCAAAACCCAGACCACTCAATCTTTCAAGGACCTTAAAAGCCACATCCAAAGGTTGACCCAATCCATGATCACACACGAGAAGGGCAAGTTTCTTGGCCAACCAAAACCACCACAAGGCCAGTTCTAGGTGGAAAATCCTGCAATTATGGAAACTCCACAAGGCCAAACCCAAGTTTTCACTACATTGAGAAGTGGCAAGGTGACTGACAAGACAATTAGAGACGTGCTAATTCCCAAGCCAAAATCTGAGTCAATCCCAATCAACTCACCAGTTGAGCCTGAACTAGTTGAGCTTGAACTAGAAGAACCTGAGCCTATGATTGAACAAGAGCCAAAACTTTCAGTGGAAAGAGGACCACTGTGTCTTATTCCTGCTCCTTTTCCTCATAGATTCAAAACTGTACAAAAGTTGAATAGTCAGCCCAAAATTTATGAGCTTTTTAAGCAAGTAAAAATCAACATCTCACTTCTAGATGCAATCAAACAGGTTCCATCTTATGCCAAATTTTTGAAAGACTTGTGCACAATCAAAAGAAGCTAGAATGTTCAAAAAGGAGCCTTCCTAATAGAACAAGCTAGTGCCCTACTTCAACACAAAACCCCTCCAAAATACAAAGCTCCAGGGTGTTTAAATGTGCCGTGTGTCATTGAAAACTTCAGAATCAAACAAACACTGTTAGACCTTGGAGCTAGTGTCAACTTGCTCCCTTTTTCTGTCTACTAGCAGTTGGGTCTGGGTGAACTCAAACCCACTTGTGTCACACTCTAGTTGGCGGATAGATATGTAAAAATCCCTAGGGGTATTGTTGAAGATGTACTTGTCAAAGTAGACAACTTTGTCTTCTCTGTTGGCTTCATCGTTCTAGACACTCAGCCAACAAAGCATTCAGAGAACCCAATTCCAATAATTCTTGGTCGACCCTTTCTAGCAACTTCAATTGCACTAACCAATTGTAGGAGTGAGGTCATGAAATTAACCTTTGGGAATATGACTCTTGAGCTAAATATTTTCAATGTTGACAAACACCTAGAAGAGGACAAAGAAGAGAGAGAAATAAATTCCATTGAGTCGTTGGTTCAGGAACATCTGAATAACACATACTGTGAAAACCCCACTGAATCTTCTCTATCAAAATCCATTACATCTGAGACAACAAATGAGGATTCAAAGAATTTCCCCACTCATGCTGTTGAGACATGGGCCCCTAAATTCGAGGAACTTTCACCATGTGGCACAAACCCACTTTCATCAAGTGTCAAGCCACCAAAGCTTGAATTAAAACCTCTCCCATTTGACCTCAAATATGCATCCCTAGGAGAGGACGAGTCATATCCCGTGGTAATTTCATCTAAGCTCATAGACTTACAGGAGTCTAAACTGATTGAAATTCTTAAAAGCCATAAAAGCACCATTGGGTGGACCATCGCTGACTTGAAAGGTATAAGTCCGTTGATCTGCAATTCTGCCATATTCCTGAAAGAGAATTCAAAACCCTCTCGCCAAATGCAGCGACGACTGAACCCTCACATGAAGGAAGTTGTAAGAATGGAAGTGCTTAAACTCTTAGATGCAGGAATAATCTTTCACATCTCCGATAACAAATGGGTTAGTCCAACCCAAGTTGTGCCCAAAAAGTCTAGGGTCACAGTGGTCAGGAATGATGCAAATGAACTAGTACCACCTCGAGTCGTCACAAGATAGCGAATGTGTATTGACTATCGAAAACTCAATTTGGTGACTAGGAAAGACCATTTCTCTCTTCCCTTTCTTGACCAGGTTCTAGAGAGAATTGTCGGCCATGAATTTTAATGTTTCCTGAATGGGTATTTCAGGTACAATCAAATTGAGATAACACTAAATGATCAGGAGAAAACCACATTCACATGCCCCTTTGGTACCTTTGCATTCAAAAGGATGTCATTCGGACTTTGTAACGCTCTAGCAACATTCCAAAAATGCATGCTGAGCTTGTTTAGTGACATGGTAGAGAAATTTTTGGAGGTATTCATGGATGACTTCTCTGTCTATGGTGACTCATTTGATTCATGTCTGGCCAACCTAGAAAAGGTGTAAAAAGACCAATCTGGTGCTTAATTGGGAGAAATGACACTTCATGGTAACACAAGGCATTGTCTTAGGTCACATTGTGTTGTTTGAGGGCATGAAAGTTGACAAGGCAAAAATAGATCTGATTGGGAATCTGTTGCTTGGTCATTTCCGTTGTAATATCCTAACCTCCAGACATTATCCCTCAATGTATGCATGGTGTGTGTGAATGGGAGTGTCACGCTCCCTTGGAATGATGTCAAAAGAAAGGGCAACAGAATGGTGGATGAATGAAATGTCAAATGTGTGTGTGTGTGTGTGAACAAAAATGCTCACCAAGCGCTGAGAGACTTTTGCTTGTCGTGTTTTACTTTGAATTATATTCCAAGGTTGTCTCCTTAGAGAAGGAGGTGAATCATTTTGAAGGTGATTCTGGTGAAAAACAAAGTGTAAAATCTTTTGTTGTTGAAGTTTGGTTTGTCATTTTATCTTAACGAAATTGGAATGGAAAAAATGTTGGCTAATCCAAAGGATTCACTCCAGTGGGATTACCAAGTCAACTTGAATCCTTCCTCCAATAGAGCATAGATGTACGATTGATTCATGGGAAGCTACAGACGAGATGGAAGTGAGGATCTAAGCATAACCCGTGACAAGTCTACGGGATATCAAAGACTTACAATCCCATCCACCCTCTACCCAGTCAAACGGAACCATCGTACTCTGAGAGGAGAAGGGAACATGAGTTGAAATGGCATACCCAAGAGGAGGTCTCCCTTGGATTAGCCAACTTAAAGGCTTAGCTACTCATGCTTAAGGTAAAGACAACAATATGTTGAGAAGACATTATGAAGAAATGAAGATTGGAGCTAAGCATAAATGAAATGCACAATTATAACTTCCGGATAATTATACATGTCCATCACCTCTTACTAAAGATTGGATGAGAAACTACTCACTCTTCATGGCTTTGGTAAAGCTAGAAAAGTGAGTGATG
>CAUOFW020005391.1:710165-735255 GCA_963454935.2 Ilex paraguariensis
CACGTTCCACCCTTCACGGCTTTGGTAAAGCTCTAGAAAAGTGGAAGAGTTTCACTCCTCTAAGGGAAGAAGGAAGCTCAAGACAATGGAAATAAATGAAAGCAATAAATTAAAAGAAAGCAATAATACAATAAAAGAAAGCAATAAATTAAAAGAAAACAATAATACAATAAATGAAAGCAATAAATTAAAAGAAAGCAATAATAACTTTTGGAGGGTTATCCACTACCAAAATGTGCTCTTTTCAAGAAAGCAATGATACAAGAAAGCCATAATGACTTTTGGAGGGTTTTCCACTACCAAAAGATGCTCTTTACAAGAAAAATGATACAAGAAAGCAAAAATGACTTTTGAAGGATTTTCTACTACCAAAAGATGCTCTTTATAAGAAAGATGATACAAGGAAAAAAAGATGATCTTTACAAGACCCAAGGGGTGGTATTTATAGGCAAAAAGGGAGGACTTGAATTATACTTTGATCCCCCCTTTTTTTTGAGTTTTTGATAATTAGCACCCTATAATTTGTAGCTTTAATAATTGCCCTATAGTTTGTAGCTTTGATAATTGGCTCCCCAGTAGTTCGTAGNGATAATTGGCTCTGCAGTAGTTTGTAGCTTTGATGCAATTAACTCCCCAGTAGTTGGTAGCTTTGATGCACAAAACATTGAAAAGAACAACAACCAATGCATTATCCCTAATTCATACACTAACCCTAATTTGACTAGTTTAAATTTATTTAACTTACACAATTGACCTATTAACTTAATTAAATTATGCCTTAATTAGGGTTGATTCCTTGTGTAGTAGGAATGGTCTTTCCATAAATAAGAATTGTTACATAACAAACATTCCACTGTACCACCCTCTATGGATAGCTTTGATTTTACAAACTTCTCTTAGAAATGCCCTCAGCAAACATTTCCTCTGATTACAGTGACTTGTCTCTCAAAGGGCATGTGATCGGAGGATGGCCAATCGAAAAATCACATGCACAGTTAGAAAGGGAGTGAAATTCTTAAGAAAGTAGACTAATCATGTTCTTGGCATAATCTCATGGAAGAATATTAATACAATTAAAGAAATACTATTTAACATACCCTAGTTTTCGGTCGACAACACACACATGCATCAAACTTGAGATCAATTAGGGCTTTGTATAGGTTGTAATGTGGCCAAAGGTCAGTGGCTAACGAAATGAAGTCAATGGTATTCAAAAGCTATCCCCTTTTTAATGTAGTGTAGCACATCTCTTTCTTGCTTTTCGATCTTTTGCCTATAAATGGTATTTCTTTCTTTCATTTTTCTCATTTTTCACTTTCTTGGAAATTCCCTATTTTTCTATTTCTTTTCTTTCTCGGTTGTTTACACCAACTTTTCTTTCATTGAATAGTAGCCACCATCGTCTTTTCTATTTCTCTTGCTTTTCTGTATCATACTGATTTATGAGAGGGTGCAAAAAAATTAGATATTAAGGTATGTCAAGTATATTCTCCTGTGGCTCGGTTATCATATGAGTTTCTTGAAGAAGAATTCATTTATTGAAGGCTCAAACATGGCTAACTAGGGATATAATTTCATAGAAGCAGCGACTAAGGCTCAAAATCAAATCAAAGATGACCTAAAATCCTTTCTCAAGTATGTGCCAATGTATGTGTCGCATGTAAAGGTTCCCTGTGGGATATGTCAATAGATCACTTTAGTTGCATTAATCAAGGCAAGTTTAATGAGATTATTCAAAAATTGAAAGTGAAAGAGCTTCTTTGAGTAAATGTTGATTGTCTCTCAGAAAACATCACAAGGCTCAAAACTTACCATGGTATTCTTCGTCATTTTCATTGGTTATGTCAGGTTTTCAAAGATATCGGTTATATATCAATTCTATTTTTAAGTCTGGTCATTCTGTACCTTAAGAATAACTCTGAGGGATTACTTAAATCCCACAAGAAATAGTGTCCCCTCTTGTTTTATCTTTTCTGAAGATGCACCCCTCTTTAATGTAAAGACGGGGACAGTTCAACTACTCCCCCAATTCTGTGGACTCAAAATAGAAAACTCATATCTGCACATAAAAGAGTTTGAGGAAGTATGTGGAATGTTTCAAGACAATTCTGAGCTAGCCAAAATGAAACTTTTTTCATTCTTTCTAAAGGATAGAGCTAAACAATGGCTAAATTCTTTAAAAGCTCTTTCAATATTTGACTGGCGGGCACTACAAAATGAATTTTTTAGAAAGTTTTTTCCTCTTCACCACACTAATGCATTGAAAAGACAAATCATGAACTTTTCTGTCAAAGAAGAAGAAACCTTTTATCAAAGTTAGGAGAGATCTACTCCAGTCTTGTCCACACCATGCTTGTGAGAATTGGACTTTGGTAGGATTTTTTTATGACTCCTTGCCTACTAGACTACGTCAGTTTGTCGAAATGATGGCTCAAGGAGAGTTTATGAGCAAAAGTCCAGAGGAGGCATTCAATTTCTTTGACACCATATCTGACAATTCTCAGATGAGGGACTCAACCTCCCCTATCATTGTTGAAACTAAACCATCTACTTCCCAAGGGGGTAAGTATGTCTTGAAAGATGACGATGACCTAAGAGAAAAAATGTCCACCCTGTCTCGAAAGCTTGAAGCTTTTGAGATGAAAAAGGTTCATCAAGTTGATGTTAGCTCTCCCACAGAACAAGTGTGTGGGATTTGTGCATTGACATGACACCTTACTGGAGAGTGTCCTACCATTCCAACATTCAAAGAGGTTTTGTTGGAACGAACAAATCTTGTCTCCAACTTCAACAAACCTTACTCTGAAACGTATAACCCAGGGTGGCGGAACCACCCGAACTTCAGTTGGAGAAATACACAACCAACTCCCACGAACCAATAACAAGGTTCACACCCACCACCTCAAGGACCTCCCGCATACCAACCATACCAACCTGCACAAAAGAGGAACCTTGAAGATGCATTGAATCAGTTCATGCATGGTCAAATGAACTACAACAATAGTTTCACTCAGGCTTTCACTGATTTCAAAACACAGACCACTCAATATTTTGAGGATCTTAAAAGCCACATCCAAAAATTGACCCAATCCATAACCACACATGAGATGGGAAAGTTTCCTACCCAACCAAAACCACCACAAGGCCAATTTTAGGTGGAAAATCTCACAATCATGTAAAACCCACAAGCCCAAGCTCAAGCCCAAGTTGTCACTACACTAAGAAGTGGCAAGGTGATTGACAAGACTATCAAAGACATGCTACTTCCAAAGGCAAAACCTAAGTGAATCCCAATCAATCCACCAATTGAGACTAAAACAATTGAGCCTGAATGTGAGAAAGAAGAGGTACCTAAGCCCATGATTGAACAAGAACCAGAGCCATCAAGGGAAGAAGAACCCTCGTGTTCTATTCCTGCTCCTTTTTCTCATAGACTCAAAACTACACAGAAGTTGAATAATAAGCCAGAAATTTATGAGCTCTTCAAGCAAGTAAAGATCAACATCCCACTTCTGGATGCAATCAAACAGGTTCCATCTTATGCCAAATTTCTGCAAGACTTGTGCACAATCAAGAGAAGACAGAATGTTAAAAAAAGAGCCTTCCTGACAGAACATGCCAGTGCCTTGCTTCAACACAAAACCCCTCCAAAATACAAAGATCTAGGGTGTCCGACTATGTCGTGTGTCATCGAAATTTTTAGAATCGAACAAGCACTATTAGACCTTGGAGCAAGTGTCAATTTGCTCTCATTCTCTATTTACCAGCAAAGCCTGAATTGAAACCTCTCTCATCTGACCTCAAATATGCATACCTAGAAGAGGACGAGTCGTACCCAGTGGTAATTTCATCTGAGCTCACAGACTTGCAAGAGTCTAAACTAATTGAAGTTCTTAAAAGTCACAAAAGCACCATTGGGTGGACCATCGCTGACTTGAAAGGTATAAGCCCATTAATCTGCAATCATGCCATATACCTAAAAGAGGATTCAAAACCCTCTCATCAAATGTAGCGATGACTGAACCCTTACATGAAAGAAGTTGTGAAAATGGAAGTGCTTAAACTCTTAGATGCAGGGATAATCTTTCCCATCTTCGATAGTAAATGGGTTAGTCCAATCCAAGTTGTGCCCAAAAAGTTTGGGGTTACAGTGGTAAGAAATGAAGCCAATGAACTAGTACCAACTAGAGTCATCATAGGATGACAGATGTGTATTGGCTATCGAAAGCTCAATTTGGTGACTAGAAAAGACCATTTCCCTCTTCCCTTTTTGGACCAGGTTCTAGAGAGAATTGCAGGCCATGAATTTTACTGTTTCCTGGATGGCTATTCCGGGTACAATCAAATTGAGATAGCACTCAAGGATCAAGAGAAAACCACATTCACATGCCCCTTTTGCACTTTTGCATTCAAAAGGATGCCGTTCGGACTTTGTAATGCTCTTGCAATATTCCAAAGATGCATGTTGAGTCTGTTTAGTGACATGGTCAAAATTTTTTTGGAAGTATTCATGGATGACTTCTTTGTCTATGGTGACTCGTTTGATTTGTGTCTGGCCAACCTAGAAAAAGTATTAATAAGGTGTAAAGAGATCAATCTGGTGCTTAATTGGAAAAAATATCATTTTATGGTAACACAAGGCATTGTTTTAGGTCATATTGTGTCATCTGAGGGCATGAAAGTTGACAACGCCAAAATAGATCTGATTGGGAACTTGTCTGCTCCCAAGACTGTGAAGGATGTCCGATCATTTATAGGACATGCAGGATTTTACAAGAGATTCATTAACGATTTCAGTACCATAGCAAAACCCATGTGTTATCTCTTGAGTCAAGACGTAATCTTTGATTGGAGTGAAACGTGCCAAAAAGCTTTTGACAAGTTTACAGGCATGGTAATTTCTGCCCCAATAATGCAACTCCCTGACTGGACTCTACCCTTTGAACTAATGTGTGATGCAAATGATTATGCTATAGGTGTTGTATTGGGACAAAGAAAAGTTAAGAAACCACATGTCATTTACTATGCAAGTAAAACTTTGAATGATGCTCAAATGAATTATTCAACAACTAAAAAAGAATTGCTTGCGGTAGTGTTTGCTTTGGAAATATTTTGTCCTTATCTTGTTGGTTCTTCTGTTAATGTGTTCACTGACCATGCAGCATTAAAATTCTTGCTTACAAATAAAGATGCCAAACTAAGGCTCTTAAGATGGATACTCTTGCTCCAAGAGTTTGATCTAGTCTTTAAGGACAAAAAAGGTGTTGAGAATGTAGTGGCAGATCATCTGTCCAGATTAACTTATGAATTTCATGAGGATAGACTACCAATCAATGAGAAATTTCCTGATGAACAATTGTTCATGATTGATGAAACCCTATGGTACATTGATATTGCTAATTTTCTTGCTACCGGAACACTTCCTTCATCCTTTACTCCCATAGACAAAAAAAAATTTCTGAGGGAGGTTCGTAACTTCTTTTGTGAAGATCCATACGTATTTAAGTACTGTAGAAATCAAATCATAAGAAGTTGCATCCCTGCTCAGGAAATCAAATAGGTAATAGCATTTTGTCATTCTGAAGCATATGGTGGCCATTTTTCATCCAAAAAAACCATTGCGAAATTCCTGCAGTGTGGATTTTACTGGCCCACACTTTTCAAAGATGTCCATGCCTTTTGTTTAAATTGCGATAGATGCCAAAGTTTGGGAAGCATTTCAAAAAGATGTCCATGCCTTGTGATTGAAATTTTTGACCGTTGGGGCATTGATTTTATGGGACCATTCCCCCTTCCTTTGGCTATCTATACATTTTAGTGGCCGTAGATTATGTATCCAAATGGGTTGAAGCAATTCCATGCCGAAATAATGATCACCAAACGGTGATAAAATTTCTTAAAGAAAATATTTTGTCTCGGTTTGGAGTTCCTAAATCAATCATAAGTGATGGGCGGCTCATTTTTGCAATCACCTTTTCTGGAATCTGATGACAAAATATTTGATTTTCCATAAAATTGCAACCCCGTATCATCCACAAACTAGTGGACAGGCTAAATTAGCTAATCGGGAGATCAAATTAATTTTAAAAAAAATGGTAAATCCGGACCACGAAGATTGGTCGTCAAGACTAACTGATGCACTTTGGGCATATCGCACTACATTTAAAATAATTTTGGGCATGTCTCCTAATCGATTAGTCTATGGAAAACCGTGTCACTTACCTGTAGAATTGGAGCATAGGGCATACTGGGCCATTAAAGCAATGAACTTTGACCTAGATAAGGTTGGAATTTTAAGGAAACTTTAGATTACCGAATTGGAGGAATTGAGAAATGAAGCATATGAAAATGCTAAGATTGCTAAAACCAGGATGAAAATTTTTCATGACAAGAACATTATGCGGAAGTCTTTTGAACCTTTTCAAAAAGTCTTGTTGTTTAATTCAAGACTCTTCCTCTTTCCTGGTAAGCTGAGATCAAGATGGACAGGGCCTTATATTGTCAAAAAGGTGTTTGAACACGGAGCAGTAGAAGTGAAAAATCCATTGAACGGTAATATCTTCACTATTAATGGTTAGTGGTTAAAACCATTTTTGGAAACATTTGTCAAAAATGTGGAGACCATTCTTTTAATGAATCTAGAACATCGCTTCAAGAAAAGCGCTTGCCTACACAAAAAAGGGGCGGGTCAGGAAAAACCCTAATACACCAGACCCATAGGCGCACCTTTATAAGTCGCCTTTCCCCTTTTCTTTTTTTTCTTCCCCACCGCCCTTCCCTTTTTTTTCCTTTATCCTTCTTCTTATGCTTCTTCTTTTTCATTGTTCGCGATCTTTTGGAACCACGACCCATCTCCCAACAACACCATGACCATACTACCCGAAGACCCAGTCCTTTGTCTCATGATCTGCATGTGTTTACTTTATTTGTACATGACTCTTCTTCTTTTGTCTGCACTCAGAATCAAGGGTTTTCATCCTAGCAGAAACCCAGATCTGCAACGAGATGTTTGATTTGTGTATTTTACTTGTAGGTTTCAGCTAATGAACAAGATCTCTACCATTCAACATCATCTCCAAAACTCACCATATCGGTAAATTCGAAACATTGGGGATAATATTCAGTTTGGGTTGGGGGGTGAGAACTATAGTTCATATGTGCCTTTAGAAAATTTTGTTGTTGTTGTTGCTGTTCTTGATCAGATTGTGCAGTGTGCTTTATATAAATTGATGATTATGTTTGTGAGTCACCTCTGATCGTCTTTGTGACTGGCAGACGTTAAAGAACCAGATAATGAGTCTTAAACCATAAAAAGCATGGATGTTAAAATTTTTTGGTTTTGTCTAGGAGTTTTGTGCACTTTTCCTTGTGAAGTGCATACTGTGATCATGAGAAAAACAAGATTGGTGAGAAAGAATGAGATCCGAGAAAAATAAGCGAAACCCCTGTGCGGCAGAAGCACTTTTGCTAAACGCCGTCATGCCAAAAGACTTGGTGCCTGTAAACAGTGTGGTAGAGTCTTTCACGAGAAGAAATATAACCATTGTTCTGAACCAATTTCTGGTGGTGCACTCAATCGATTAGACTGGATAGTGAATGGGCAGAGTAAGGATTCCTATTCTAGTACTCTGCTTAACTAGTTTGTGAGAGAGGAAATTGGGACAGTTACTGGTTGTTCAAAAGGCACGGAGACAAATGAAGAATCGAATTAGACTTCTTTTTAAACTGTGGAAAATTGTGTTGTGGGGATAAAAGCCAAGGGTCCAAATTTTTGTAAAAAGTGTAAAAATCCTTTTGTACAAACTCTTTTGATTGAAATGAAAATATGGGCCGAGTAAGGAATGTTCCAGAATACCAACCTAAAGCGTGGGTAGGGACTTATCCTAAGACGCCATGAATTTTTGGTTCAAACTTGTGTGTTTTGTCCTCTTTTATTGTATAATGTAGTGCAGATTTTTTTTTGAGTTTGATTCAACTTTCGAATGCCAAGCTACGTTTGAACGTCGTTTTCTTACAGTACTCAGCCTCTGATGAAGTCTCTGATGGAAACAAAAAGTACTGGGAGCTTACTGTACTTTTTGAACGCCAATAGCATGTTCGAACGACAGGAGCTTATAGTACTTTGGTCTCTGACAGAACTCAAAAGTACTGGGAGCTCAAAATGTTCAAACGACAAACACGTTCGAACGATGTTTTAGAAATCCTTCTGACTATGTTCGAACGTAATTGATGTTCGAACGTTCCTCCTCAGACTATAAAAGCCTGGATCGTCTTCCCCCGTTCAAAATCCCCAAAAACCTCCAAACCCTAGAACCTCTTTTCATTCCCCAGCCCTCAAAACTCCACCCATTCCCCATTTCCACCACAAATCAATTGCCCCAAAACTCATTCCCACATCAAAAATCCCTAATTTTCACCAAATAACCAAGATTTTCCACACCCTCTCAAGCTCAAAATTGAGAAAACACCATGCCTAGGGTTAAGCTTCCTGCCAGGTTCAATCCACTAATAAGCTAGGAACCTAACTTTGTAGAAGAAGTTATTGAGGAAAGAGAGGGGAANGGTTAAGCTTTCTGCCAGGTTCAATCCACTAATAAGCTAGGAACCTAACTTTGTAGAAGAAGTTATTGAGGAAAGAGAGGGGAAGCAAGTGAAGAAGAGGTATGGTCAAACAATATTTCCCATTGCACTCAAAGTCGAAAGGTCTGAAAACTTCTTTCAAAACCATGTTGTAGTTTGTGAAAGAGATGTGGTGATTACTTATTTTGTGGGATTGGGATTGTTGGAGGAAATGCAGATGAGGAATTGGGTGTGCCATTTGAGGAATGGTGGGGACGCCGTTGTTGACTTGGTACGAGAGTTTTACTCTAATGTCAAGATCATCAACGGCGCAATCCGAACATACGTAAAAGGAATCCACATTGATGTGGATGAAGCATACATCAAGGAAGTGAGGGAAGAGGTGCCTCGGGTGCAAAACCCAACTTACCCGCCAAAAAAGAATGTAGCATTGAATATAGTGGGGAAAGAGTTGACGAGGTTATTTGATTTTTCATGGGGAGGAAGGAGATTTTTGAAACAAAGGGAGCTCACCGATAAGTACAAAATGGTAAATTTGATTGCGGTGTCTGACCTCGCCCCCATAGGATGAAAAAAAATGAGATTTTGCCTGAAATGGCTCGCTTGCTCTATGCACTGGGAAGAGGGCATAGCATCGACCTCCCCTCATTGATTCTGAGTGAAATGAAGAAGGGGTGTGATGCGAAAAGGAGTGCACTCCCTTTTGGCACTTTGGTGACTAAGATATGTATTGTAATGGGGTGAGGCTAAGGCTCAAGATGGAGATCCAAAAGCCAATGGGGCCACTAAACAAAGGCTCTTCCAAGAGGTGCCACCGACCCAGGGAGTCGATGAAGTGCAGGATGAGCTTGACCGAGAGGAGGAGAGGGAGATGGAGGAAGAGAGGGACCAAGCACCTACACAAGAGGCAGGATCCAACTCCAGCACCCAGAGATCACTGAGAGATATTATGCTTGGCATCAAGGCCAACCAAGACAAGATTCTCCGATAGCAGGAGGAGATTCTTGGCTATTTAAGGAGTGGAGCTGGTGGTGCCAGTGGAGCTGGTGGAGTCAATGGAGATGAGGGAGATGGAGGAAGCTAATTTTTGTCCTTGTTTGGGGTTGTTATTTGTTTCTTCTTTGAGGGTACTGGTAGATGTTTGTTGCTTCTTATGATTCTTCTTTGTGTTTTTTGGGGATATTTTGTAGATGATGGTGGATAGTTGTCTTGGTGGATGTTTATCTTTGTTGTTTCTTGTGGATAAGTGAAGTTTATGTTTCCGTGGATGATTGAATCATTGGTACGATTGTAAACACATCATCTTTTATGGAATGAATGATTCAGTTTATCACTTTTATTCGTTTAAAATGCATGTATAGGATTAACACTTTAATTCTTGTTAATAAATAACGAAACATATACGGATGTTAAGATCGCTTGTGAAAATGATTAAACATATGATCGGTTTGACACCTTAACTTAACAACCAAGACGTAAAACCTTATTTTTTTGGAACCTTGATACTATCTCTATGATTTAATTGTCAAATGTACATCAGTATTTGCTATTCTTGAGGTATACGGTGATCAGACTTGAAAATGGAATCGCAATATAACCAACATTGCTCCGAACACCCGACATAATCAGTGGAGATGACAAAGAAAATAAGTCTTGAGCTTTACAGTGCTTTTTCAGAGGATATCATCAATTACTCAAAGTAAGCTCTTTCACTTCCGATCTCTTTCAATAACCTCATTAACCTTTCATTGATTGATGCAACTAAAGTGATCTATTTTCATAACCCACAAGGAACTTTTGCATACACGTACATATGCACATACTTGAGAAAGGATCTTAGGCCATCTTTGGATCGAATTTGAGCCTTAGCTAATTCTTTTACAAAAGTATATCCCTATTTAGCCATGCTTGAGCCTTCAATGAATGAATTCTTTTTCGAAAAAAACCTGTGTGATGACCGAGCCACAAAAGCATATATCTACCATACCTTGCTATCTAATTTCTTGTATCCTCTTACAAATCAATATGATACAGAAAGGCAAGAAAAATAGAAAAGACAATGGTGGCTACTAATTCGTGCGTAAAATTAACAAATTTTACTATGCCTTTTTGGACTAATTGTGCATTGACGGAGTTTAAGTAATGACATTTCAGGTCCTAAAGTGAACAAAGGCCCAAGAACAACAAAAATCACATTTGAATGTAACACCAGCACAAAAGGGAGCAAAAATGCAGAAGGTTCGAATAAAGCAAGGACGTTCGAACGTCAACCAACGTTCGAACGTCATCTGAAACCCTGCCAAGACCAGCTACTGAGACACGGCGTGTTGCAGTCAACAAAAAGAGAAGAACCAGAAGCACTTGAGTACAACGTTTGAATGTCATTCCATGTTCGAACGTTGTCCTGAGTGACTAAGGAGTTGCTGAGTGTACAGTCAATGATGTCAAGGCGTGTGGAAGTGACTAAGTCAGAGACCAAGTCAGTGACCACAGGCCACTTGAGTGGAAGAAAGATGACGTTCGAACGCCTTCAAAGCAAAGGTAGACTTGACGTTCGAACGCCAGATAACGTTCGAACGTCCCCTGCAGACTACCTGCAGAATAGTTGACTCCCATGGGCGGCAAATACTATTCACTCATCCTCACCTATCTCCTACCCCCTCCCCTTCCTTGCCTACAAATACTTCCTTGTTGGGAGCTTAAAAGGGGCATTCTTCCTCTTGTAGAGAAAGGAGGGAGCAATCTTTAAGAGTGTTTTAGTAATCTAGTTCTTGAATATTTCATGTTTATGCTTTCATTTTCCATTTATATCAACCTTGTTGGAGGCTTAGACTCCCCATATAGTTCAAGTCTTTCATTTACTTATGCTAAGTCTTTATATTCATGTTGTGACAACCATGATGGAGGTTTAGACTCCCCTTGTATTTGTACTTGCTTTTACTTACAAAGTATCAAGAGACGTAGTTCATCTTTTGGTTGTGGTAGAAACCCTCCAAAAGCAACTAGCTTTCTTCTACTTTTCTTGTTCATGTATTTCACTTCCATTGCTTGAGCATCCTTCGTTTTTAGAAGAGTAAAATTCTTCCACTTTTCTAGAGCTTTACCAAAGCCGTGAAGGGTGGAAAATGATTCACTTATTCTTCATTGAAGAAAAGCTTTTTCTTTAGTTTGCTTTACTTAGTAGTGTCTCTACTTAGAGGGATGAGTAGCACTCACTTTTCTAGCTTTACCAAGGCCATGAAAAGTGAGTAGTTCCTCATTCACTCTTTAGTAAGAGGTGATGAATATATAAAGATTATCCGAAAGTTATGTTTGTGCAACTTCTTCATGCTTTAATACTTTATACTCCACCTGTTCATCGAACGATTGAATGCACCTAGTAAATTTGAGGTACTTTGTATAACCAATGGCTCAATCTATGATACGGATGACTCCTGCATAGAAAGATCTGTTGGTTCAATGCAAGTTCCCCGGCTAGCTCTTCATGACAATCTTTCAATCCCCACTATCATTGCGCTTTATTCAAAAAATGGGTCATTAATGTCATGGTTAGATGCCTTGTAGAAACACTTGCTTGTTTGTAGATGGGTTAAATCTCGGCACAGACAATTCTTGTAAACTTCTAGAAAAACATCTGAATCATGTGCTTAATTCTCACTGTCCATCTTTATCTTCAGATTAACTTGCTGTTGACACAGGAGTTAATTGAGTTATAAAGCACAAACATAACAAAATGGATACTCTATTACATGTCCTGATCCTCGAGCTAAAGAGTGCTTGTTCTATTTTGAGAATCTTATATTTTGTCTAGAAAACTCTTGAAAAGAATCTTCTATTCTAATCAAGAAAACCCCACCACTCCAAACACGCGAAATTACCAAAAGTTACTTGGTCTCTATTACTGCTTACTTCAAAACACCAATCATAGCTCCCTNCTATTCTAATCAAGAAAACCCCACCACTCCAAACACGCGAAATTACCAAAGTTACTTAGTCTCTATTACTGCTTACTTCAAAACACCAATCATAGCTCCCTGTGGATTCGACTCCGGACTTCATCGGATTATTACTACAGCTTGACTACCTGCACTTGGGTGAACACATTTCGGATCAAGTCAACTTTTTGGCACCGTTGCCGAGGAGCCATAAAAGGTGTTTTACGGTAAAAGGTAAAAAGACCTCATTTTTGTGTATAACTTTGCGTTACTGTATATAAAGTTGTGTTAATTACTTTTATGTCTGAAAACGTCTCTCACTATCAAAATTTGCCAGCGAAATGCTTTGGATCTATGAATCAGTTTGAACCACTTTCACCTAGATCAGTAGCAGACTCTTGTGAAAGCAAAATGGTAAATGGTGAGAGACAACAGGAAATTCGTGTAAGGGAAGGGGAAGTACCTAACATTCGAACTTTGAGGGATTACTTGAATCCCACAAGGAATAATGTCCCCTCTTGTTTTATTTTTCTTGAAGATGCACCCCCCTTTACTGTAAAGACGGGGACAGTTCAACTACTCCCTCAGTTTCGCGGACTTGAAACAGAAAACCCATATAAGCATATAAAAGATTTTGAGGAAGTATGTGGAACTTTTCAAGACAATTCTGAACTGGCCAAGATGAAACTTTTTGCTTTTTTCTTAAGGGATAAAGCTAAACAATGGCTAAATTCTTTAAAAGCTCTTTCAATACCTGATTGGCGGGCATTCCAAAATAAATTTTCAGAAAGTTTTTTCCTCTACACCGCACTAATGCATTGAAGAGGCAAATTATTAATTTTTCGGTCAAAGAAGGAGAAACCTTTTACCAAAGCTGGGACAGATTCAAGGATCTACTCTAGTCTTGCCCACATCATGCTTTTGAGAATTGGACCTTGGTANAGCAAAGAAGGAGAAACCTTTTACCAAAGTTAGGAGAGATTCAAGGATCTACTCCAATCCTACCCACAACATGCTTTTGAGAATTGGACCTTGGTAGGATTTTTCTATGTCTCCCTGCCTAGTAGACTACGTCAGTTTGTTGAAATGATGGCTCAAGGAGAGTTTATGGGAAAAAAGTTCAGAGGAGGCATTCGATTTCTTTGATACCATATCTGACAGTTCTCAGATGTGGGACACCGCCTCTCCCATAACTATTGAAGCCAAACCATCNTTCCAGAGGAGGCATTCGATTTCTTTGATACCATAACTGACAGTTCTCAGATGTGGGACACCGCCTCTCCCATAACTATTGAAGCCAAACCATCTACTTCCCAAGGGGGTAAGTATGTCTTGAAAGATGATGATGACCTTAGAGCAAAAATGTCCATCCTATCTCGAAAGCTTGAAGCTTTAGTGATGAAAAAAGTTCATCAAGTTGTTGTTAGCTCTCCTATAGAACAAGTGTGTGGGATCTGTGCGCTAACAGGACACCCTACTGGGGAGTGTCCCATAATTCCCGCATTCAAAGAGGTTTTGTTGGAACAAACAAATGTTGTCTCTAATTTCAACAACCNCACAATTCTCGCATTTAAAGAGGTTTTGTTCGAACAAACAAATGTTGTCTCTAATTTCAACAAGCCTTACTCCAACCCATACTCTGAANCCCTTACTCCAACCCATACTCTACAACATACAATCCAGGGTGGCGGAGCCACCCAAACTTCAGTTGGAGGAACACATAGCTAACTCCAATGAACCAACAAGGTTCACACCCACCACCTCAAGGACCTCCCGCATACCAACCATACCAAGCACCACAAAAGAGGAACCTTGAGATCACACTGAACCAAATCATGTAAGGCCAAATGAACTACAATCATAGTTCCACTCAAGCTTTCACTAACTTCAAAACTCAAATTACTCAATCTTTCGAAGATCTTAAAAGTCACATCCAAAAGTTGACCCAATCCATGACCACACATGAAAAGGGCAAGTTTCCTGCCCAACCAAAACCACCACAAGGCCAATTTCAGGTGGAAAATCCTTCATCCATGGAAAATCCACAAGGTCAAGCTCAAGTTGTCACTACACTAAAAAGTGGCAAGGTGATTGACAAGACCATCCGAGACAAGCTAATTCTAAAGACAAAATCCATCCCAGTCAACTCACCAATCGAGCCTGAATCAAATGAGCCTGAACTTGTGAGAGAAGAAGAACCAGAACCATCACAGGAAGAAGAACCCTCGTGTTCTATTCCTGCTCCCTTTCCTCATAGACTCAAAACTACACAGAAGTTGAATAATCAGCCAGAAATTTACGATCTCTTCAAGCAAGTAAAAATCAACATCTCACTTCTGGATGCAATCAAATAGGTTCCATCTTATGCCAAGTTTTTGAAAGACTTGTGCACAGTCAAAAGAAGCCAGAATGTTCAAAAAAGAGCATTCTTGACAGAAAATGCCAGTGCGTTGCTTCAACACAAAACTCCTCCAAAATACAAAGATCTAGGGTGTCCAACTGTGTCGTGTGTCATTGGAAATTTCAGAATCGAACAAGCACTGTCAGACCTTGGAACAAGTGTCAATTTGCTCCCATTCTCTGTTTATCAACAGTTGGGTTTGGGGGAACTCAAACCCACAAGTGTTACACTTCAGTTGGCAGACAGGTTTGTCAAAATTCCTAGGGGTATTGTTGAAGATGTATTTGTTTAAGTGGACAATTTTGTATTCCCTGTTGACTTCATCGTCTTAGATACTCAGCCAGCACAATATTCAGAGAATCCAATTCCTGTTATTCTTGGTCGACCCTTCCTAACAACTTCAAATGCACTAATCAATTGTAGGAATGGGGTCATGAAATTAACCTTTGGAAATATGACACTTGAGTTGAATATTTTCAATGTTGCCAAACACCCAAGAGAGGACAGAGAAGAAAGAAAAATAAATTCCATTGAGTCTATGGTCCAAAACCATCTCAATAACACATTCTGTGAAAATTCCACTGAACTTTCTTTGTCAGAATCCATCACATCTGAAACCATGGATAATGATCCAAAGAATTGCCCAATTCATGCTGTTAATACATGGGCCCCCAAATTCGAGGAACTTTCACCAAGTGGCACAAAGCCACTCTCATCAAGTGACAAGTCACCAAAGCCTAAATTGAAACCTCTTCCATTTGACCTCAACTATGCATTCCTAGGAAAGGACGAGTCATTCCCAGTGGTAATTTTGCCTAAGCTCATAGACTTGAAAGAGTTTAAACTGATTGAAGTTCTTAAATGTCACAAAAGCACCATTGGATAGACCATCGCTGACTTGAAAGGTATAAGCCCATTAATTTGCAATCATGCTATATACTTTGAAGAGGACTCAAAACCCTCTTGTCAAATGCAGCGACGACTGAACCCTCACATGAAGGAAGTAGTAAAGGCAGAGGTTTTAAAGCTTTTAGATGCCGGGATAATCTTCCCCATCTCGGATAGCAAATGGGTTAGTCCAACCCAAGTTGTGCCTAAATAGTCTGGAGTCACAGTGGTTAAAAATGATGCAAATAAACTGGTACCAACTAGAGTCGTCAAAGGATGGCGGATGTGTATCGATTACTGAAAACTCAATTTGGTAACCAGAAAAGACCATTTCCCTCTTCCCTTTCTTGACTAGGTTCTAGAGAGAATCATAGGGCATGAATTTTACTGTTTCCTGGATGGCTATTCTAGATAAATCAAATTGAGATAGCACTCGATGATTAAGAGAAAATCACATTCACATGCCCCTTTGGGACCTTTGAATTCAAAAGGATGCCATTCACATTTTGTAACACTCCTGCAACATTCCAAAGATGCATGTTGAGTCTGTTCAGTGACTTGGTCAAAAATGTTTTGAAATTATTCATGGATAACTTCTCTGTGNCCACATTCACATGCCCCTTTGGGACCTTTGAATTCAAAAGGATGCCATTCACATTTTGTAACACTCCTGTAACATTCCAAAGATGCATGTTGAGTCTGTTCAGTGACTTGGTCAAAAATGTTTTGAAATTATTCATGGATAACTTCTCTGTGTATGGTGACTCATTTGATTTGTGTCTGGCCAGCCTAGAAAAAGTATTGGTAAGATGTCAGGAAGCAAATTTGGTGGTCAATTGGGAGAAATGTCATTTCATGGTAACACAAGGCATTGTCTTAGGTCACATTGTGTCGTCTGAGGGCATGAAAGTTGACAAGGCCAAAATAGATCTGATTGGGAATTTGCCTGCTCCCAAGACTGTAGAAGATGTCCGATCATTTCTGGGACATGCAGGGTTTTACAGGAGATTAATAAAAGATTTCAGTACCATAACTAAACCCATGTGTCATCTCCTAAGTCAGGACATAATCTTTGATTGGAGTGAAATGTGCCAAAAAGCTTTTGACAAGTTTAAAGACATGTTAATTTCTGCCCCAATAATGTAACCCCCTAACTGGACTCTACCATTTGAGCTAATGTGTGCTGCAAGTGACTATGTTGTAGGTGCTGTGTTGGGTCAACGAAAAGATAAGAAACCACATGTGATTTACTATGGAAGTAAAACTTTGAATGATGCTCAAATGAACTATTCGACAACTGAAAAAGAATTACTTGTCGTAGTCTTTGCTTTGGAAAAATTTCGTTCTTATCTTGTTGGTTCTTTTGTTACTGTGTTCACTGACCATGCAACATTAAAATTTTTGTTCACAAAGAAGGATGCTAAACCTAGGCTCTTGTGTGGATACTCTTACTTCAAGAGTTTGACTTGGTCATTAAGGACAAAAAGGGGGTTGAGAATGTAGTAGCAGACCATCTTTCTAGGTTGACTTACGAATTTCATAAGGGTGAAATGCCAATCAATGAAAAATTCCCCGATGAGCAACTGTTCATAATTGATGAGACCCCATGGTACGCTAATATTGCTAATTTTCTTGCTACTAGAACACTCCATCTGTCCTTTTCCCCCACAGACAAAAAGAAATTTTTGAGAGAGATTCACAATTTCTTTTGGGAAGATCTATACGTATTTAAGTACTGTTAGGATCAAATCATAAGATGTTGCATCCCCGCTCAAGAAAGCAAATAGGTAATAGCGTTTTGTCATTCCGAAGCATGTGGAGGTCATTTTTCATCTAGAAAAACCACTGCGAAAATCCTGCAGTGCGGATTTTACTGGCCCACACTTTTCAAAGATGTTCATGTCTTTTGTTCAACTTGCGATAGATGTCAAAGGTTGGGAAATATTTCAAAGAGAAACATGATGCCTCTAAACCCCATTATGATAATTGAAGTTTTGACTGTTGGGGCATTGATTTTATGGGACCATTTCCCCCTTCGTTTGGCTATCTCTACATTTTGGTAGCCGTAGACTATGTATCCAAATGGGTTGAGGCAATTCCATGTCAGAATAATGATCATCAAACAGTGATCAAGTTTTGAAAAGAAAATATTTTATCCCGAGTTAAAATCCCAAAATCCATCATAAGTGATGGAGGTGCTCATTTTTGTAATCGACCTTTCTGGAATCTGATGAAAAAATACTTGATTTTTCCCAAAATTGCAACTCCATACCATCCACAAACTAGTGGATAGGCTGAATTGGCTAATCAGGAAATTAAATTAATTTTAGAAAAAATGGTAAATCTAGACCGCAAAGATTGGTCGTCAAGACTAACTGATGCACTCTGGGCGTATCATTCTGCTTTTAAAAAAATTTTGTGTATGTCTCCTTACCGATTAGTCTATGGAAAGCCTTGTCACCTACCTATGGAATTGGAACATAGGGCATACTAGGGCCATAAAGGCAATGAACTTTGACATGGACAAAGCTAGACTAGCAAGAAAACTTTAGATTAATGAATTGGAGGAATTAAGAAATGAAGCATATGAAAATGCTAAGATTGCAAAATCCAGGATGAAAATTTTTCATGGTAAGAACATAGTGCGAAAGTCTTTTGAACCAAATCAAAAAGTTCTACTTTTCAATTCAAGACTCCGCCTTTTTCTTGGAAAGTTGAAATCAAGATGGACTGGACCTTACATTGTCAAAAAAATGTTTGAACATGGGGTAGTAGAAGTGGAGAACCCATCAAGCGGTAATATCTTTACCATCAATGGTCAGAGATTGAAACCCTTCGTGGAGGACTTTGTCAAAAATGTGGAGACCATTCTTTTAATGGATCCAAAACAGCGCTTCAGGAAAAGCGCTTTTTGACATAAAAAAGGGCCGGGTCAGGAAGAACTCAGTCCAACCCGAACCACACCACCACCTTTATAAGGCCCCACCCTGTTTTCTCCCTTCCCACGCACCTCGGTCCCTTTCTTCTTTCTTTTCTTTTCTTTTCTTTTCTTTCTTCTTCTTTTTCTTCTTTTGCTTTTCGTCTTCTTCTCCGCTGTTATGATACTCTGGACCCAACAACACCATGACCATACTACCGGAAGATCCCATCCTTTATCTCATAATCTACCTGTGTTTACTTTATTTGTACATGACTATGCTTCTTCTATCTGCACTCAGAATCAAGGGTTGTCACCCTTACCCAAATCTGCAATGAGATGGTTGATTTGTGTATTTTGCTTGTAGGTTTCGGCTAATGAAACAGTTCTCTACCATTCAAAGCTCACCTAATCGGTAAATTCAAAACATTGGGGACAATGTTCAGTTTAGGTTGGGGGGAGAGAACTATAGTTTATATGAGCCTGAGCCTGTTAGAAAATTTTTAAAATTTATGTTGTTGTTGTTGCTTCTGTTGTTGTTGTTCTTGACCAGATTGTGTACCGTAGTTTTACTATGTTTTATATTTTGATGATTACGTTTGTGGGTCATCTCTGATCGTCTTTGTGATTGTTAGATGTTAAAGAACCAGATAGTGAATCTTAATAGTATAAAAAGCATGGATGTTAAGCTTTTTTGGTTTAGTTTAGGAGTTCTACGCATATTTCCTTTTGATGTGCACACTGTGATCATGAGACAAGCAAGATTGGTGAGAAAGAATGAGATCCAAGAACAACAAGTGAAACCCCTGTGCCGCCGAAGCACTTATACCAAACGCCGTCATGCCAAAAGATTGGGTGCCTGTAAATAGTATGATAGATATTTTCATGAGAAGAGATATAACTAGTGTTCTGAACCAATTTCTGGTCGAGCTCTTGATTGATTAGACTGGATAGTGAATGGGCAGAGTAAGGATTATCCTGACACGCCATCCTATTCCGGTGTATTGCTTAACTGGTTTGTGAGATAGGAAATTGGGAGAGTTACTAGTTGTTCAGATGGCATAGGCACAGATGAAGACTCGGATTAGAATAGTTGGGATGAAAGTCAAGGGTCCGAATTTCTGTAAAAAAAAAAATTTCCTTTGTTTTGTACAAACTCTTTTGATCGAAATGAAAACATGGGCTGAGTAAGGAACGTCCCAAAATACCAACCTGAAACGTGGGTAGGGATTTGTCCTAAGACACCATGAACTTTTGGTTCAAATTTGAACATTTTGTTCTCTTTTGTTTTGCATAAAATAGTGCAGAAGAATTTTGAAATTTTTTTTAAGTTTTGATTCTACGTTCGAACGGCAAGTGACATTCAAACATAGTTTGCTTACAGTACTCAGCCTCTGATGAAGTCTCTGATGGAAACAAAAGTACTGGGAGCTCATCTCGTTCGAACGCCAATAGCCTGTTCGAACAAGAATAACCTTCGAAAGCCAATAACACGTTTGAACGACAGAAGCTTACAGTACTTTGGTTTCTGACAGAACTCAAAAGTATTGGGAGCTCATCCCGTTCGAACGCCAATAGCCCGTTCGAACGAGAATAACGTTCGAACGCTAATAGCACGTTCGAACGACAGAAGCTTACAATACTTTGGCCTCTGACAGAACTCAAAAGTACTGGGAGCTCCTAATGTTCGAACAAACGTCCCCGTTCGAACGATATTTCAAAAATCCTTCTACAAACGTTCGAACGTCGCGACTCAGAGTATAAAAGCCTGAACGTCTGATTCATTTTGAAATCCCCAAAATCCCTTTAAATATTTGAAACCCTAGAGCTTGTTTTTCACTCCTCATACCTCAATCCACCCTCAGAACCCAAGAAAACTTAAATTCAACCCTCCCCAACTCATTTCCACCTCAAAAACTTCAATCCCACATAGAAATTTCCAAGTTTTCAGCACCCTCTCAACCTCAAGGACGTTCGAATGCCATGCCTTGGGTGAAACTTCCTGGCAGACGTGATCCACCAGAAAGTCAGGAGCCAAACTTTGTTGAGGAAGTGATAGTGGAGAGAGAGGGAAGGCAAAGAACAAAAAGATACGATCATACCCGGTTCCCAACTGCCTTAAAGGCCGAAAGGTATGAAAACTTCTACCATAAGCATTCTGTTGTTTGTGAAAGGAACATCATACTTTTTGATTTTTCTGATTTGGGAATAGAAGAGGAAATAGAAAGGAGGGAATAGGTATGGTGTTTAAGAAATGGTGGGGAAGTTGTTGTCGATTTGGTGCGGGAGTTCTACTCCAACGCCGAAATCATCAACGACACGATCCACACTAACGTGAGAGGTATCCACATTGACGTGGATGTGGTGTACATAAAAGAGATAAGAACAGAGTTGCCTCGGGTAGACAAACCCACATACCCTCCAAAGAAAGATGTACCAATGGATAGGGTAGGAAAAGAATTGACTAGGGTAGCCAACTTTTCTCGGACTAGGAGGAATTTTCTGAAACAAGGGGAGTTGACAGATAGATATAAAATGCTAAACCTGATTGCTGTCGCTAACTTCGCTCCCATAAAAAGATCAAATGAAATTTTGTTAGAAATGGCTCGCTTGCTCTATGTAATTGGAAGGGGCCATAGTATTGATCTTCCCTCCCTCATTTTGAGTGAAATGAAAAAAGGATGTGATGTGAAAAGAAGTGCACTTCCGTTTGGCACTTTGGTGACAGAGATGTGCATNTCCCTCATTTTGAGTGAAATGAAAAAAGGATGTGATGTGAAAAGAAGTGCACTTCCGTTTGGCACTTTGGTGACAGAGAAGTGCATGGACAGTGGGGTGAAGGTGAAACCTGAGATGGAGATCCAAAAGACAATGGGGCCACTCAATAAGGGATCTTTCAAAAGAAGTCGAGGGCATAGTGGTACCCCGGCTGATAGGCAAGAAGTGTCCCCTCCCCAAGGTGTTGATGAGGTGCAGGAAGAGTTAGATCGAGAGGAAGAGAGGGAGCTAGAGAGAGAGTACATGCAGACTTAGGAGTAACATGATCAGGCAGACCCCAGCACTTCCACCCGACGATCTCTACGGGACATCATGCTTAGCATTGAAGCTAAGCAAGATGAGATCTTGAGACTTTTTAGGGTGGTGTTGGTAGTGCGAGTGGAGCTGGAGGAGAGGATTGATCATTTCTGTTCTGAATAGGTTGTTAATTCTTCTTTGAATAGTCTGCAGGAGATTTCTGTACCGTTGTGAAAAAGTTTCTTTTGATAATTCTTCTAGATGTTTTGTGAGTGTTGTGGACACTTGTATATGATTGTGGATAGTTGAAGTGATATTTTGAATGGATGAATTGTATCATTGACATTACTGTAAATGAGTATCTTCTATGCAATGAATGATTCAGTTTATCACTTTTATTTGTTTAAAATGCATGTATAGGGTTAGCACTCTAATTCTTGTTAATAACGAAACACATGTGGATGTTAAGATTACTTGTGAAAATGACTAAGCACAAGATTGGTTTGACACTTCAACTTAACACCCATGACTTAAAACCTTAATTTTTTGGAACATCGATGCTATCTTTATGCTTAAATTGTCAAATGTACTTTAAGTATTTGTTATTCTTAAAGTACAAGGTGATCAGACTTGGAAACGAAATCGTTATATAACTAACATTCCTTGAAACACCCAACATGACCAGTGGAGATGACAAAGAAAACCATAGTAAGTCTTGAGCTTTATAGTGCTTTTTGGGAGGATATCAACAATTACTAAAATTAAGCTCTTTCACTACTGATCTCTTTCAATAATCCCATTAAACCTGCTTTGAATGATGCAACGAAAGTGATCTATTTTTCATAACCCACATGGAACTTTTGCATACATACATATACACATACTTGAGAAAGGATCATAGGCCATCTTTGGATCGACTTTGAGCCTTAGCTAATTCTTTTACAAAATTTTATCCCTAGTCAGTGATGCTTGAGCCTCAAATAAATGAATTCTTTTTCGCCTGTGTAATGACCCAAGCCACAAAAGCACACATTTACCATTCCTTGCTATCGAATTTCTTGCACGTTCTTGCAAATCAAGATGAAAATAGAAAGGCAAGAAAAATAGTAAATGGTAGCTACTTTTCAAAACAAGGAAAATCAGTGGAAGCAGCCAAAAGAGAAAAGACACTGTGAGACATGGAATTGCCAAGAAAGTGAAAAATGGGAAAAATGAAAGAAAGAAATCCCATCCCTAGGCAAAGTGTCAAAAATTTAGAGGTGTGCTTTACTACATAAAAAGATTGCTTTTGATCACCTTGACGTCATTTCATTACCCACTAACCTCTGGCCCCATTACAACCTACAAAAAGTCCTAGGTGAGCTCGAGTGATGCATATGTATGTGATCTACTATAAGTGGGGTGTGTTAACTAGAATCTATTTATTTGCATCAATATTCGTTCATGAGATTATGCCAAGGTTAAAATCGATTTCCTCAAAACTTCACTCTTATACTAATGATGCATGAGATTTTTGACTGGCCATCTTTTGATCACATGCTACCTATGAGAGATACGTCACTATAATCGGAGGGATTTGTTTTGCTGAGAGTATTCCTAGAGAGACTTGTGTAATCAAAGCTATCCATGGAAGGTGAAAAAAGGGAATGATTGTTACATACCAACTCTTGTTTCCAGTATGACCATCCTACTACTCAGAGAATCTCAAATGCTAATGTGACAGGTGCTAATTTTTGCATAAAGAAAGTACCAATGGATGAAAAATGTAGGTAATAAGTCATGATTGAGGGTTGAGTGTCCCAACGACCATGATGCTAATTCATTTTTTTTAAGCAGTAATCTTGCACACACATTTGTTCGACTAAAGTTTGTGGGTAGCTTCACTGAAAATCCTCACGAGACAACACTCGTCCACTAGGGTAAACCTAGCAGTTCAACGATTTGTTGCATAAGCTAAGTGCAATCGGATTACCAACGAATAAGGCATTAGGAATAGATTTACCTTTCATTGTCATTGTATTACTAGAGACTAGCAATATTTAGGTTGGGGGTGTGATTCGTGCGTCAAATTAACAAATTTACTATGCCTTTTTGGACTAATTGTGCTTTGACGGATTTTAAGTAATGACATTACAGGTCCTAAAGTGAACAAAGGTCCAAGAACAACAAAAATCACACTTGAATGTAACACCAGCACAAAAGGGAGCAAAAATGCAAAAGGTTGGAAAAAGCAAGGACGTTCGAACGTCATCTGAAACCCTACCAAGACCAGCTGCTGAGACATGGCGTGTTGCAGTCAACAAAAAGAGAAGAACTAGAAGCACTTGNACATTACAGGTCCTAAAGTGAACAAAGGTCCAAGAACAACAAAAATCACACTTGAATGTAACACCAGCACAAATGGGAGCAAAAATGCAAAAGGTTGGAAAAAGCAAGGACGTTCGAACGTCATCTGAAACCCTACCAAGACCAGCTGCAGAGACATGGCGTGTTGCAGTCAACAAAAAGAGAAGAACTAGAAGCACTTGAGTACAACGTTCGAACGTCATTCCATGTTCGAACGTTGTCTTGAGTGACTAAGGAGTTGCTGAGTGTACAGTCAATGATGTCAAGGCGTGTGGAAGTGACTAAGTCAGAGACCAAGTCAGTGACCACAGGCCACTTGAGTGGAAGAAAGATGACATTCGAACGCCTTCAAAGCAAAGGTAGTCTTGACGTTCGAATGCCAGATAACTTTCAAACATTCCCCTGCAGACTGCTTGCAGAATAGTTGACTCCCATGGGCGGCAAACACTATTCACTCATCCTCACCTATCTCCTACCCCCCTCCCCTTCATTGCCTATAAATACTCCCTTGTTGGGAGATTAAAAGGGGCATTCTTCCTCTTGTAGAGAAAGAAGGGAGCAATCTTTATCTTGTAAAGTAAGAGTGTTTTAGTAATCTAGTTTTTGAATATTTCAGGTTTATGTTTTCATTTTCCATTTATATCAACCATGTTGGAGGCTTAGACTCTCTATGTAGTTGAAGTCTCTCATTTACTTATGCTAAGTCTTTACATTCATGATGTGACAACCATGATGGAGGCTTAGACTTCCCTTATAGTTGTACTCGCTTTTACTTACAAAGTATCAAGAGAGGTAGTTCATCTTTTGGTTGTGGTGGAAACCCTCCAAAAGCAACTAGCTTTCTTTTACTTTTCTTGTTCATGTATTTCACTTCCATTGCTTGAGCATCCTTCTTTCTTAGAAGAGTGAAATTCTTCCACTTTTCTAGAGCTTTACCAAAGCCGTGAAGGGTGGAAAGTGATTCACTTATTCTTCATTGAAGATAAACTCTTTGTTTAGTTTGCTTCA
>CAUOFW020005391.1:743012-765890 GCA_963454935.2 Ilex paraguariensis
AGCTTCCCGTACAAAGGAGACTTTGCCCAAATTTCGTTAAATTATGGATCCCGGTAAATGGGACACAACGGTGCGATATCGAGTTATTCGGTATCCACAGGTATTCCGTTGGTTGATGGGAAATTAATGGACTCCAGGATTTTGGGGTGTCACATCATGTCTTCTTGAAGGTGATGCCTAAAAGAGGAGTGGTTAGGTTTGGCAAGCGGGGAAAGCTGTCATCGAAGTATATCGGGCCCTTCGAGGTACTCGAGAGGGTGGATACAGTTGCTTACCAGTTGGCGTTACCGCTAAATCTATCGGGTGTTCATGAGGTATTCAATGTCTCTATGCTCCGGAAATACACCCCGGATCTAACTCCTGTGGTGGATTTGGGAGAGCTTGTGGTTGATGCTGATGGGACCTTCAAGGAGGGACCGGTGTGCATCATGGATAGCCGGGATCAGGTTTTACGAAGCAAGACCGTGAGACTAGTAAAAGTGTTATGGCAACACCGAGGAGCAGAGGAGGTGACATAGGAGCGCGAGGACACTATTCGTACCAGTTATCCTTTCTTATTCGAGGATGGAGATACATTACTATAGTCATTTAGTATTATATGACTGTTACATATGTATGTGATGGAGTGTGTATGTATGTGTGAATTTCGGGGATGAAATTCTTTTAAGGGGGGAAGAATGTGAAAATCGGAGAAATTTGAACTTTTTTCGACAAAGGGCAGAACAGTAATTGGCCACTATTATGCGGGATTAAAATAAAAATTCTATAGAGCTCGGATGGAGCAACGGACTTCACCGTTAGATTCATATTGCGAAATTGAGCTGCTATGTCAAATTTCGTCGAATTCTGAGAGAGTAGGATTTTACACATTTTTCGAGACGATTGGGTGATAAATGAACTTTTAAATGTCCCCAAAAACAGAAATTATAAAATTTTCTTATAATTGAATAAAATTTCAAATAAAATTTATTTGAATTGAAACCGGGATTTAATTAAGTCGTTTTGGTTAAAAACGAACCCGTAAGTGATAAACGAGCGGCGCGATGTGGACCGCGAAATTAAAAATATAAATAGGGCTTAAATATCTGAAAAATCAGATATTTTGCTCATTTGCTGGCTGGTTCCAACGTTGGAGAAGAGAGAAAAGAGAGAGAAGAAAGAAATATTGATTTTCAAGGCTTTCTCGTCTGATCCGCCAAGTTCCGTCGGTTGGAATCCGTCTATCCAAGAATTAAAGTTGGTCTACGCGATGAGGGCTACACGTACGTACCAAGAATGAAGATTTTCACCAAAGATTCAAAGACGGAGCTTTGGGAAAATCAAAGATTTTGGAGCTAGGAGGTGCCTAGAGGGTTCTACCTTTCTTTTACGCTTCAAGAGGTAAAGATTCTCCTACTTTGGTTGGTTTCTTACCTAGTTTGTATTAGGGAATGGGTAAGGATGTAGAACAACCTAGGTCTTTTGACTATGGTTATGGAAATGGGTGTGGAAATTGGCCTAGATCAATTCCTAGTTACGTTCGGCATAAGAAATTACTTGTGTGATTTCCTTGGAATTTTATATGATTGGATATGCTATGTATTCAAATGTGCCTTGAAATGTTATGGGCAAATTGGTGTGATAATATGATTTGTGTGATTACATAAATGATATCCTTGCCTTGAAGGTGTTTGATTAAATGCCTTAGATAAGTGAATGTTGTTATTTTGATGCAAATAACATGTTTGAGTTGTTGTGATATGTGGACATATGCTTATTGGTATATTGAGCATGATGATGAATTATGGAAGTTATGTTCATATGACATGACATTCCATGGAATATGATTAATATTGCTCATGTGACATTCATTACATTTTGGGCATGAGGTTACATCGCATTAATGGGTTTAGGCATGAGTGTGGGTGTGTATGCATGAAGTAATCAATACCACTCTTGGTAATTGATATGTGGACTTGGAGATGTTGGATCGAAGATCCCTTGGAGTCGCATGCTACAAGAGAAAAACTTGTGTTGGGTATAGCAAGTAGGGCTAGACACTCCCTCGGGTGAAAAACCCGGCCACTTAGTTCATACACTTCCCTGTGGTGAAGTTTCAGAAAACTGTAATGGCGTATGGAGCCAGCGGTATGATTCTAGAATCTGATACCCAACAAAGACACATGGTTTTTGTTGTATAAAATGTTCATTGAATGAGAAACATCCAATAATGGAAGGGTTTTCAAAGCATATGAATTAGATTTCAAAATGATCATTGGATTTTTTTCATCAATGATAACGGTTTTACACTTGCATTGCATAGTGTGGTGAGGGCCGGTGAAGGCTTGGGTTGAGGTGCGTGAGNAGAAAACTGTAATGGCGTATGGAGCCAGCGGTATGATTCTAGAATCCGATACCCAACAAAGACACATGGTTTTTGTTGTATAAAATGTTCATTGAATGAGAAACATCCAATAATGGAAGGGTTTTCAAAGCATATGAATTAGATTTCAAAATGATCATTGGATTTTTTTCATCAATGATAACGGTTTTACACTTGCATTGCATAGTGTGGTGAGGGCCGGTGAAGGCTTGGGTTGAGGTGCGTGAGTGAATCTCATTTCATTCATGGCATGGCACGGGTGGTTCCAACATGAATTGCATATTCTTGCATTGGAATGGATATTGGTTGTGTTGTTGCATGAGGCCATTGCATATGCATCTAGGTGGGGAGTAGCCTCTGTAAAAAAATTTCTACTGAGTGTGACTCACCCTATACGGGAAACATTTCAGGTGCGGGGTTCGTGACGGTGGAGGACTCGCATTCGAGGCCTCAAGGTTAAAGAAAAGCCGGATTGTGGCTTTACAAAACAAGTTTTGTATAAAAACTTAGGTTATATTCCATTTTTAATTGTAATTATATGGAATGGGTTGTAATAACTTTGTATGGATCATGTTTTATGTATTAAACATCATTATACATGTTTTACATGATGTTGAAATGAGTTAGGATGAATTGAAAATGAAAAACTGATGAAAAAATAAAATTATGGACAGAACCTATGGGTAGCAGGCATTAACTACCGGTAGTCAACAGGTAATACCTGTTCGGCAAGCAATAATTACTGATAGCTAACAGGTAGTACTTGTACAGTAGACAACAACTACCGGTAGCTAACAGATTGTACCTGTCTAGTAGGCAATGACTACCGGTAGTCAACAGGGAGTACCTGTCCAGTAGGAAACATCTACCGGTAGCTTACAAGTAGAACTTCTACCGGTAGCTCTTCCAAAAACCTGAAAAATCCAAAATTGTTTTGCTAACCTTTTGAACTTCACTTTCTTTATTTCCAATGATATAAATGGACGTTAAATGAGGTATATTGAGGCTCATTGAATCTCTATTGAATTAAATGATTAAAGAAACACGGGTTATACGTGTGGGTTATGATCCCAGTTACAGGGAAGGGATAGAGGTGATGTCAAGCCACGAGACATTCACGGATATTTTCGCGGGTTGACGGATGGTCAACGGGACCCCCGATTTTAGGGGTGTCACAGAGATGGTTTAGCATCTTTTTCTAAATATGTACAATGAGTACATAGAAGTGGACATATACCTTTTATATNAAGCCACGAGACATTCACGGATATTTTCGCGGGTTGACGGATGGTCAACGGGACCCCCGATTTTAGGGGTGTCACAGAGATGGTTTAGCATCTTTTTCTAAATATGTACAATGAGTACATAGAAGTGGACATATACCTTTTATATATGTTATTGTCCATCCAATAACACTTTGATAATATTTAAGAACTTTTGTCAATTCTTTTTCTTGAATTCCAGATAATTTTAAGGATATTATCACTGGATAAATTTCATTTTCCTTTAAAAAGACATATTTTAAATTAGTTTGGAGAGGTTTTAATTATGGTTTAAAAATTTTGATACTAGATTCTATAGACTTAGGTAACAATTTTTCACATATTGGATTTCATGCTGATATATCTTCAAACTCATTATCATGTATAGATTCTAATGTATATAACTCTTTTTTCATTCATTTTGAGTTAACAATTCAACACAATTTACTTCATGTAATTCTTCTTCTTCTCTGGGTTATTTTGCAATGTTAAAAATATTTAATTCTAAAATAATATTTCCAAATGAAAGTTTCATGACTCCATTCATACAATTTATCAATGCATTTGAGATGGCAAGGAATGGTAGACCCAAAATAACGGGAATGTATACAGACGCATGAAAAATTAGTTATGTATCTAAAACAATAAAATCTATTGGAAAATAGAATTGATCAATTTGGACAAAAACATCCTCAACAATTCCTTGTGGAGTTTTTATCGACTGGTCTGCTAATTATAGTGTAACATTGGTAGGTTTCAACTCACCTAACTCTAATTGTGTATATACTAAATTTAGCGTTAAATTAATGCTTGCTTCAAGATCTAGCAGAGTTTGTTCAATTCAAAAATTTCTAATAATGCACGAGACTGTAGGAGTACTAGGATCTTTGTACTTTAGAAGAGTGTTATGTTGTATCATAGCACTAACTTGTTTAGTTAGAAATGCTTTCTTTTGTACATTGATTTTTCTTTTCACCGTGCAAAGATCTTTCAAAAACTTGGCGTAAGTTGGAACTTATTTAATTGCATCCAACAAAAGAATGTTAATCTATACTTGTTTAAACATATCACGAATTTTAGAATGATCTTTTATAGATGATGACTTCTTAACCCTTTGAGGAAAAGGTAATGGAATAGGACATGAATAATCTTTCTCATTTTTGTATTTTTGGTTGATTTTCAGCTGAAAGTTTAGGTTCGAGTGGTTCATTTATAGGTATTGAATTTCATACTTTTTTAGAAATCTTGGGTTTAATAGTCTTGTCAATTACCTAACCACTTCTCAGTGTTGTGATTGCTTGTACTTGACTTTGAGAAGATTAAGAGGACATAGTATTAGTTTGACTTTGACTTTGTGGAGGTTTAGGCTGATATGAGAATTTTCCCTTCTTTAACATACTCGGTGATTGAGTCAACTTAACTAGATGACTCTTAATGTCTTCAATACTTTATGAAGTATGAGCTTTAAAATCATTAAATGCTTTAGTTGTTTGAGTATTGAAACTCATTTGACTTTGAATAAATTGATTCATAGTATCTTCTAGAGTCCTTCTATGTAGGGGTTGATAAGGTTGATATTGTTGTTGAGTCTGTGGCTGTGATGGACCTTGTGATTGATTTATCGGTTGTGTATTTTTTTTAACTAAAATTTGGATGATTTCTCCATCCTGGGTTGTAGGTATCATAATATGGATTAGGATATGGCTTAGTATAAGTTAGAATAGCATTAGATTGTTCAATTAAAACTTCTTTAAATGTTGGTATATTTGGACATTCTCCTGCAGGATGTCCTGACAACGCACAGATTTCACATGTTTGGTCAGTGGAAGACACAATAGACACTTGCTTAATTTTTTTCACCTCAAAGGCTTCAAGCTTTTGGAATAGATTAGTCATTTTAGCCCTTAAATCATCATCTTCTTTTAACACACACTTTCCTCTTTCGAATGTAGATGGCTTAGTTTTAACAATATTTAAAGAAGTTGAGTCCCACATCTGGGAACTCTCAGAAATAGTTTCAAAAAATTGGAATGCCTCTTTAGGGTTTTTACTCATAAATTCCCATTGGGCCATCATTTCAACAAATTTTCACATTGCTGATGGAAGAGCATCATAAAAGAAACCAACTAAAGTCCAATTTTCAAATGCATGATGTCGACAAGCTTGGAGAAGATCCTTAAATCTCTCCCAACATTGATAAAAAATTTCTCCTTCGTTTACAAAAAAATTCATTATTTGACGTCTTAATGCATTAGTACGATGCACAAGAATTTTTTTTTTTTAAAAATTCAGTTTGCAAAGCTTGCCAACTTGTAATAGAATTAGCTCTTAAAGAATTAAGCCATTGTTTAGCTTTATCTTTCAAAGAAAAAGAAAAATAAATTTAATCGGCCCATTTCTGATTTATCCTATAGAGTTCCACAGACTTCCTCAAATTCTTTCATATGCACATAGGGGTTTTCAGATTTCAAACCGTGGAACTGTGGTAGTAACTGTATTATTCCCGCCTTAATAATAAGATTTGAAGCGTTTGTTGGAAAAGAAAAGCATGACAGAACATTGGTACGCGTAGGATGCAAATATTCTCTTAAAGATCGAACATTCTGAACTACTTCTTGCTCCTTAGGATCTTTCTCCCTAGGAACATTTTGAGCCATACTTAAATCAAATGATGCTTGTGTAGATGAAGATGAAGGAGATGACTGATTTACAGAACCTACTGATGAATGAATAGAAATAAATCATTAAAAGAAAACAAACAATCTATAAACATATAATATGAGTAAACTACTTCCCTATTCAAATTAAAATTACCATAACTCCCCGGCAACGACACCAAAAACATGGTTCAACCTGTTTCGTGACCTTCTTTGTATCATACACCCAAGTATAAGTGGTCGAATTGTAGTTTTCTCGGTTTAAGTCCAAGATTGATCCCATGAAGAGTTTTAATAATTGGAATTTAAAATAAGAATAGCGAAGTTATTGTTAAAGTAGTGTCACATTAGATAGATTGTGAAGTGAGCTTAGATTGATAACTAGGCTATGTAAATAAATTGCATAAATAAAATGTGTAGGTAAACTATTAAAAGACATTAATATGAAAGGTACCCTTCAGTTCAAGGATCCCATATGCTTTATATTGGTTAAGTATTGGAAATGCCACCTTACAAAAATTAACTCCCAGGTCACTGGAAAGTTAACTGGCAAGTATGATGTATATTAAACCATATCACAACAACTGTTTAGCTTAGCTGGTAGGTATATGCTGCGATTGACTAATTCAAGTAAACTAGAAGGTCAAGCCATTCAGGAGCAATACTGGAATGACTCAATTGGTAGTTTTATATTATGTATCAGTTAAACAACCCTAGTGAACCAAAAAGTCAAGCCATTCAAGAGGATTACTTAGGTTATTCATCTGACAGCTTTGTACCATGTAATAGTTAAACATCCTCACTGCACCAGAAGGTCAAACCACTCAGTTGGAACACTTTAGATATTCCACCAGCAGGTTGATGATTCACTGATAACATAATTCCAAGCTACATATTGAACTTAAAGCATTGGCTATGCCGAGACTTAACTCGTCTATAACCAATCAATCAACTTTTACGTAACACCCAATTACATACATCACCGTATCATGCATGAACTAAATAATAATAGATAGTATTGTATAGAATATTAAGTACTTCTTGGTGTTCATAACCATGAGCATATTATAATTATAACCATCCATCAATTAAGGGAGGTATATATATCAATAAAGCATAATTAAACATTGTCATTTCCATAATTTAACCAATACTATACATATATTTACCTCTTACTGAAGGGTATAATTAAACTTGTGACGCCCCTAAAACTGGGGGTCATTAATTTACTATTGACCACCCGTCAACCCGCGGAAAGACCCGTGAGTGTTGATGAGTGGGTTTTATACCTACGAATTCAATGCTTTCGGCTTAATGAAATTGCAAGTTTTCAATTATTTTATGTTCATTATATTCATTTTGTGTGTTTTTATGTTATTTTGTAGGAATGACAATTTGGGAGGAAACAAGGTCAAAATTGGAGCCTAAGCGTTGGATTTTTGAAGAGGAAGCTAAAGGATGGAGTATTTATAGCGTACCATTTTGTAGCAGTACCTCGGTTTTCTATCTTTTTGACCATAATCCACTTCGAATCTGAAAATGTACAAAACATGAAAGTTTTAGATCAGGATGTATTCTGTATTGTGTCAAAATTTTAGCTCAATCGAACAGTTGTAGCAAAAGTTATAACGATTCTACGAAGACTGGTCTAGAGCAGGCAAAATACAAGGAGGGGCGCCCCAGCGCCCAAACACTGTCCAAATCAGTGCCCCTGCGCGTGTGTTAATCTGTGACGCAAATTTAACTTGTTTTGGGCTCAAAAATTTAACCCTAAGGCTATATATATGCTAGGGTTTGTGTGGGGATAAAAGATTCTGACTTTTGGGGGCTGAAAACATTGGAGAAAGACCAAGAAATTGGAAGAAAATTGAAGACAAGAATCAAAGAAATCAATACGAAGAAGATTGGTCTTGAAGGCTAGAGAAGGATTGAAAATTGCACCTAAGTTTTCATTCTTTTCTCTTTCTCTTACTTTTACTTGTTGTTTTTCTAAGATGTTGTTTAATTTTAGAATGATGTCTTTCAATTACATTATGAACTAAATTTTTATTAAGATTGCAACGGAACCTATGTCTAGTTAAATTAATGTACTCTCATTTCTAGTTCTTATTGATCTTATATGAGTTGTTTGTCATATTTTGTGATTAATATATGATTGTGTGGCCAACAATTAGTTTGATAACCTAGATGAAATTGGGAGATGAATTCTAGGTTTAGATCTGAATATGATGACATACGTCTGGTTAATTCTTCGTAAGATTGAATTGCTGGGTTTATATATAGGATAGGAATATACCTATATGCCGTGTGTAACTTTTATGAGAATTTGAACTTAATGAATCTATTCCAACTTATTTTGCATAGGAATATAGTAATTTAATTGGGATAGATAATTTTATCTAACTATCGGAAGAGGTTTGATAAATAACTTTGAGTTCTCAGTTAACAACTTATTTTGACCAATTAGCTGGAAAAAGAGTTAGAAAGATTTATACGAAGCATTAGGGGAAGTTGTAATCTTAAGGTCTTTTACCCGGTAAATTCAACCCTTGATTGTTAAGTTTAGATTTAGTTTTAATTTAGTCATTCTATAGTTCAATTCCAATTGTTTAAATAAAATTGAATTGATATAAAGTTAGTACTTGGATATTATTAGCAATAATTCTCCGTGGGAACGATACTCTACTTATCATTTTATTACTTGTTGATCGTGTATACTTGCACGTAAATTGTCAATATCAAATTCTGATAACAAGTGTCGTTTGATTCGACATCACGCTAATATTATTCTATTATCCGGAATTTTAACTCACACGTGTAATCCGTATTCCTTTAATCATTTAATCCAACCAAGGTCCATTATACCTAATGTAATGTTCATTTGTATCATTGGTACTAAGGAAATCAAAGTCCGAAAGCATCGCACTTTAGTTTTAAAATTTTAAAATTTTGGAGAGAGTACCGGTACTGTTTGCTCACTGGCCTTGGCAGTACCGGTACCGTCTGGACTGTAACGGTACTGTTTGCCTTCCAAAATTTGTTCAAAGTTTTGAAAAGAGTACCGAACTATGTACTGGCACTGTCTGCTTACTGAACCAGACTGTACCGGTACACTGTATCGGTATTGTCTGCCCAGTTTAGCCTATTTCCACTGTTTTTCATTTCCAATCCATTCCAAATCATCTATTTTTCATCCAAAATATGCATAATGATGTTATTTACATAAAACTTGATATCTACAAGTTCTATTACGAGCCATTTACACGGTTACAGGTCAAAATGGAATTAAACTTAAGTTTTACACAAAACTTGTTTTCAAAAGCCACAAACCGGCTTTTCTTCACTCTCAAGACCCAGAATGTGTGTCATCCACCGAAATATGCCCCGCACCTGAAATGTGTTCCTGTATAGGGTGAGCCAATGCCTAGTAGAATATTTCATATAGGGGCTACTCCCCAACCTAAGTGCATATGAATGTATACGTGCAACAATACACAACTAATATCCATTCCAATGCAAGAATAAGTAATTAATGTTGGAATCTATCGTGCAATGCCATGAAATGAGATGAGACTCACTCATGCACTTTATCCCGAGTCTTCACCGACTCCCACAACACAATGAAGTGCCAATGTGTACTTTAAACCGTCATCTATGTTACACATCCAATGACATTTTCAAAACTAGGGTCTTTCTTGGGGTGGGTATTCATGGACTTACACCAATGGCATCTAGCCAACACGGAATTCATGGACTACCACCAATGGTTCTGCATACACCGACACACTTTATAGGCTCTTATACCAACAGAGTGCGAATCTAATCACCAGGTCTTTCACCCGAGGGATATTCTAGCCCTTCTTGCTAACCCCGACCCAATTTTCCATAAAATCGTGCGACTAAATCGAATCATCGATCCAACATTCCCAAGTCCACTCGTCACACACCAAATGGGGTGAAGACGACAACCATGCACACACACCCTCAATATGCGATGTCTCCGTGCAAATGCAATGTAATGAACCATTGCTTATCAATGTCATGTCTCACATGTAATGAATGTCATATAAATAACTTAAACCACACATTTTACATACCTTATGGCAATTTATATATTATGTACATAATCACCAATTTCATCACAAGTCAATATAGCAAAGTGCATATATTAACATTTGATATTCAACCACAATTCATAACAAGCATGTTATACATAACTCATGCCAATAACACATTCAATTCTCAAGGCATAAAATAAACACATAACATGCCCACCAATTGCCAAATTCCAAGAAATCATCCAATAATTTCTATGCATCAACCCAAACTAGGAATTGATTTTAAGCCATTTCAATACCCATGTCCATAACCATAGTCAAATTACCTATGTTATTCAATACCCTTACCCATTCCATAATACACTCTAGGTAAGAAATCAACCAAAGTAGGAAAAATCCTACCTCTTGGAGCATAAATAGAAGGTAGAAAGCCTCCTAGGACATCACCACAACTCCAAGGCTTTGATTTCCCAAAATCCTCTTCTTGGATCTTCGGTGAAATCCCTTGTGTTTGGTACGTAGATGTAGCCCTCATCACGTAGACCAATTTTAGTTCTTGGTCCAAGCAATTTCGATGAACGGAGCTTCTTGGATCGAAGGAGAAAGGTAGAAATTCTAGGTTTTGTCTCTTTCCTCTCTTCTCCTCTTCAACGTTGAAACTCAGCTGACTTAGGGGTGTGAAATATCTGATTTTTCAGATATTAGCCCCTATTTATACTTTTTAATTGTGCGATCCACATTGCCCCGCACGTGGAACTTTATGTGAATTCCTCTTGGTATTGTGGTTGAATTCTTTCCAAGGCTTCTTGGAACTCCCCCTCTCTAAGCTCTTGGTTAGGATGGCTGAAAAGGCCTATTTATAGGGCAAAAGAATGTCTAGAATGAAGGAGAAGAAGCTGAACCGCCTTAGCTACCGTTCAGACGGTGCTGATTTGCTGGAATGTGGTGAAGGTCTTCAATATTATTCTTGCATGTTCCATCCTTAAATTACACTTGTTTCCTTTTTGGTTTAAGCTTTAGCAGATTTATCCTCTTGCCACCCGCACAAAAACCCTAAAATTTTAGACATTACACACATAAACCCTAGCTTACACACTAACCATAATTTTTAATTTTTAATTATTTTATCTCACATAATTAACTTATTTAACTATTTTAATTTACATATTTATTTAGGTTAATCAGAGCTATAAAGTTCTTGAAACTGATTGGATCATCCATGGGTATTCTCTTTGATTCAAATCTCAACCCTTGCTCCAAATTATGGTTTTATCCTGCTGAGTCCAATTTGCTCCTCCTTAGCAATTGTTTCACCAAGTGTATCCAATTGTATTCCAATTTACTTGTTTTACCATGGAAATAAATTAATCAATAAAAACAAGAGTTAAGCTAAAAAAAACCAACATTTAATCATATATAAGCTCACAAAATATGTAATTAGCCATATATTAAATTTAATAAAACACTGCTTTTAACGGCTAGTCACACCCCAACCTAAATATTACTAGTCCTTAGTAATAACTAGATCAAAAGTTAAAAATTAAAATCAAACATCTAACAACTAAACCACTTTCGTAGATCTCACGGTTGCATTTAGCATATGCATCAAAATTTAAACCCATAGGTCCCCCCCTAGTGGACATGTATAGTCTTGTGAAGGTTTTCAATGAAGATACCTATAAACTTCTCTTAATCTATCAATACTTTGAATTTATCATATAAACTTAATTGAATAAAAACAAAAATATATTCAATAAAACATGAATAAGTTTATACCAAGTCAATATAGAATTAAAAGCTATACAATAGTATTCACATATCAAATTTCCATTGAACCTAGTGTGTGGTGTGTAAATAATTATGCAGTCAAGAATAACTCACCCATTCCACTATCTACGATTAGCCTTGATAAAATCCTCACCAACAAATATACTCTCAATAATAAATTCCCTCTGATTATAGTAACTATGTACCCTCATAGTATCATATGTGGGTGGACTTAATGTAAATCAAATTAAAATGGAACTCACATATATCACATAATCAAATAATCACTATATCAATAAATAGGACTTGAAAAAGTTTCATGAAAAGAAATCAATACATGATAAGCAAATAATCAACATCCCTATCCTCATTCACACAAGTCATGCATCAACCAATATACTCTTGAGATTAAATAGGCATTTTTCTAAAGTTGTGATTGGGCCTTGGGATTAGGGTTTTAAAAATAAAAGGTATTTAGAAATTCAAAATGTTATCCTAAGAAAATAATACATTGCACTATTTAGATCATATCCTTTCACTTAGCATCCTGTAGAAGTGCAATCTTCAACATTTGTTCATATTTTTTTATTTCTTCTTTCAAACACACGATTACTAATTTTTTTTTCTCTCAATGCTAGAAATATTGTCTCTCATTTTTTTTCCCTATCATTCTCCTTTTTTTTTCTTTTCCAAGCTGAACATTTCTTTTTTCAATCAGCAAACTAGCAAATACTCATAAATTTTTACCTTTCTAATAATATTTCTCAATCACAACATTCCATTTTCCATAAGCAATAAAAGATCAATCACTGGATAACCAAGGGTAAAGGATATTGTTTCATTTCTAGGCTTGGTTATTATATGTGTGGCTTGAGAAACAAAATTTCAATTTAAAAAGACTCAATCACGGCTTCTGGGGATAAAATTACACAAAGAATTAAGGTTAAGGTTCAAATAATATCAAATATGACCTAAAATCATATCTCAAGATTTTTTGACAATATATTCCCTATGCAATTAATTCAAATTCAAGTAACCATTCTCAAAATAAGCATTGATCAAAACAATTATAATGAGACTATTCAAAGAAAATAACTGAATAAGAATATTCTTTATTGAGTAAATGTCAATGACACTAAGAATTGGCTCAAAATCCACAAGGGACATAATATAATTCATTTCAACTTATTTGTATCAAGTTTCAGGGTAAATGAATTATTTCTTAACTTCTAATTCATGTATTATAACATGTCTATTAATATTTAAGTATCAAAGGAAATACCAGATATATGATACTGAAGTATAGTCTAAAATTCTATAAAAGACTAAAATATTAACAAATTCATATTCCCATATAATATACCCTGAAACAATATCAACCAAGTTATACGCACATAATTCACAATAATTAATAGATTAATTCAAATCAGCTATTGTACCAACACCATAATATATACCATCATCAAAATGGGTTTTGGTTCTAAGACTCTAACACAAATAACATAAAATAAACTAAAGCTACTACCTAGTCAAGCCCTAACTCTACTAACTACGATTGTGGACTTTGACTACTAACTCAATCCTAACTAGATACTAAAGGAAAACAACAAATTTTTTTGAACATTTTTATTGAAACTAGGCATATGAACATAAATTCTGCTTGCAACTCTAGGAAGAAGAGGTAGGCGCATCATCTGGAAAATGCAGTTTGTCAAGAATTTGCCCATGCCTAAAGAGATCCCTTATGATCCACTTCTTATCCTCTTGGATCTAAAATAGAATATCCCTATCACTATGAGGATCCCCAAGATCTCTCCTACACTAACCTCCTCATCACCACACTCTTCTTCCTCATTAGCATCCCCAAGTTTAGATACTCTCCCCATAACACTACGACTCTTAAGCAAAGTCCTAGTATCTAGGGTCTTTGGTTGCTTCTCCTTAATCATACCATTCCCTATATCAATGCCCTTACCTATAAAAATTTGGGCAATCAAGTTACCAAAGGTAAAAGATGCATTCTTCTTAGTCTCGTTTAGGGCTCATTGCATCTCAACCATAACAAGAGAAAATTAATAGATGGTCTGGTTGGTGCCTAGAGCATGTGACTATTTTTTTTTCTCTTGGGATAAAAATGATTCTTCCTACTAAATGGCAATAGAATGGCAACCTAAATCCAATTCAACACCTTATACTTATCAATCAATTGCCCCTTCTTCAACATCTTTTTATTCTGAAGCCAAACAAAATTAGGCTCACTAGTCAGCTCCCTTACTATAATCCCTATATCCATCACTATTGTTAAAGTCAATTGTGGCCTAGATACCACATTCACCCCCAGACAAACTGAAAATCAGAGCATGATAAACAATAAAACTAACACCCCTCACAAATGTATGGAATCTCATTGAATCCATTCTCTTAGCATTACTTTAAAATTCCTAAATCAAAGGAGTAACACCCCTCTAAGGACTCTACATGAACTCCAGCCAACCCCTATTCCTAATTATATCACCCACACCAAAATGCTAAAAATCATGCAATAAAATAGATCTTTCCATAACAATAGGCCTAGTAGAAATATATTGGGTATACCTTCTATCCTTCTCAAGGGTAGGGAAATAAAGGGGATCAAAGTAGTATCTCAATCCATTCTCATCCACGAAATCTCCTAGTTCAGCCATAGGTGGATCAACAGGAACATCTTGACCACACTGACCACCTTGAGAATTGGATTTAGGCCTCTGCACACATGACCTTTTGGAAGCCATTGTGAAAGCTTTTGGGAAAAAGTTGATTTTGAAGATTTTGAAAAATTAGCCTAGTTAAGATTTAAGGAGTGGTTCTTGGTTTTGGTGTATTTTGGAAGAGTTTTGATGGAGTTTGGTAAAGATTTTGATGTAGAAATCATAAGAAAAGATAAAGGGTTTTGGTTTTTTGAGAGTTTTTTGAATTGCAGAGAATGAAGAAGATGAAGAAATTCTTTTATAAAGTTCCAGGCACATCTAGACGGTGGAAGTTGCATCCAGACAGTGCTTTTAAAATTTTGCCTTTTTTCAAGAGTCATGTCTCTTCATTTCTAACTGCTAGGTCAAATATAGGAGGCGTGTTTAGAAAATAACATTGGCATGTGGACAGTGCTTCTCGCATCTGGACAATGAAAACTTTTTGGAATATTTGATTGAAGAGTGGTATGTGAATGGTGGAATGAGTTTCCGGACAGTTCCACTTCTCTAGAACTCGTGCCTTTTTTTAAAAAAAATTCTTCAAATTTATCAGCTCCTAAGAAATTAAAATTTTGATAATTTTCCAAAGCTAAAAATCCAAAAATAAATATTATTTTTTGCAATAAAACTATGTTATACCTTAGTACCTATCTTTGAAACTTATATGTGAAAACCTATATGCTATATGCTATATGCAATTAAAAAAATAAATAAAGAAATAAAATGACACACTTAAGTAAAGAGATTAAAATAAACAAGCAATTATCCCACCATCCCAACTTAAATCATACATTGTCCTCAATGTAAAATAAAGCAAGAAAGCTCATAAAAAAAAATAAAGATTAAAGGGATAAAAATACCTATTACTGCAACCTTATAACCTAAACTAATAGAAAACTTAAAAACACACAAAATTTTGAAAAACAAATTAATACACTACTATACAATACAATGTATCAATCATCATACCCAGAATATTGTGGACCCAATAATTCGATGAACTCCACACCAGCCACAAAAAAAATCTAAGAATGATTTATGTAAAACATGGTAAATTTAAACTTTTTACAAAAAGGGCAAAACGGTAAATTGTCGCTATAGCACGGGTTGAAAACTTAAATTTTTCTAGATCTCGGATGATGAAATGGACCTCATCGTTGGATTTGTCTCATGAAATCTAGTTACCGTGTCAAATTTCATCGAATTCTGAGATAGTCATATTTTTACGTTTTACGAGACAGTCAAGTCTCGGGTGACCCAAAAACGAGATTTTTGGTAAAATTTTAAAATTTAAAAAATTATTTAAGGTAAGTTAAAAATAAAAATATTTTGAACTTAAATCAGGACGAAATTTAATAGTTTCGGGACGAAAACGGATTCGGGGAAAAAGAGGTCATGTGGCGCATTGTGGGCCAAGCATTCCAAGAGTATAACTAGGGGAAAAATCAGATTTTTCCCCTATTCCTAAGCCGGTTTAACGTGAGAAAAGAAGAGAGGGAAAAAGAAAAGTTCTCCACCTTCTCTCTACGATCTAGGAAGCTACGGAGCTCAATTCCACACGGGCCAAGAATTAAAGTTGCTCCTCCCGTCGAGGGGCACTCATCTATACCAAAAATAATGGGTTTCACAGAAGATTCCAAGGTCGGGATTTTGAAAAATCAAGATTTTGGACTTGGGTGATATTCTTGAAGGTTCTACCGGTTCATGATTCAAGAGGTAGGGTTCCTTCCTACTCGGGTTTATTTTATAACCTAGGGTGTTTTGTGTAATGGGTAGGTTGATTGATATATATATATATATCACTTGCCTATGGATGTGGGGTGATGGAATTGATTGATTTGGTAAATTGGGTATGAAAATTGACCTAATTTAAATTAAATTCCTAGCTTGGAATTGGTATGTGGTAATTATTTGTGTAATCCCATGGAGTTTGATATTATGTGGGCATGCTACATGCTTAAATTATGCCTTGTGAACAAAGTGTGTTATTGGTATATATATATATATATATATAAGGAAATAACATGCTTGTGAATTATTATTGGAAATGAAATGTTGACGTATGCTCATTGATATGTTGACATTAAGATGAAATTGGTGATAAATTGCAAGATATATGTATACGTGTGGTTAAAGTTGCTCATATGACATTCATTACATGTGGGCATGACATTGAGGTAGCAATGGTGCATTATATTGCATTTGCACGGGAGCATCACATCCTTGGGTATGGGTGAGTGCATGGGTTGGTCAAACACCAAGCTTGGTGGTTGACGAGTAGGCTCAGAAAAGTTGGATTGAATATCCGGCTGAGTCGCACAGTTGCATAAAAAAGAATTGGGTCGGGGTTAGAAAGAAGGGCTAGACTATCTCTTGGGTGAGAGGCCCAGTATTTCGGATACACACTTCCGTTGGTATAAGAGCCCATAAAGTGTGTCGGTGTACGCAAAACTGTTGGTGGAAGTCCATGAATTCCGTGTCGGTTGGGTGACCGTTGGTGTAAGTCCATAAATACCCAGCCCAAGAAAGACCCGGAGAATTTAAATAGTCATTGGGTGTGTAACACCAATGGCGGGGAATTCTTGGAGTTGAAACAAGGAACAATGAAGGTGATGGAGTACGTAGCTAAGTTCACCGAATTAGCCCATTTTACCGATGATTACGTGGCCACTGATATGACCAAGGTAAGGAAGTTTGAGGATGGTTTGAAATTATCCATCCGGGAAAAAATTGTGGGCCTCCACTTGCAAGAGTTGGACTCGATGGTCGAGATAGCTATGGCCATTGAGAGAGAGTTTGATGATGCAAGGAACATCCAGGAGTCGGGTGCTAAGGATAAGAAGAAGGAGGGTCAATCCTCTTCTTCTAGTTCAAGGAAAAGGTAGAGAACTTCTATCCCACAAGGGTTTCAGGGATAGGGCCGCGACTATCAGGGCCAAGGCCAAGGTTGCTCCTCCCAAGGCGGGGGAAACATTAGGACAACATATCAGGCTGGTCAGAGGACTTGTTATCATTGCTACCAGTCGGGTCACATGAAGAAGGATTGTCCTTAGAGGCAAGGATCTTAGAGTCATAGGACATCATCTCAGTCCCAATCATCAGTGGGGTATGCACAAACACATTTTATTCCTCCCTAGCCTACCATGGGCCAGGGGAGGCAATATCAGTTTCAGGGTGCTACTCAAGCCCTTACCACTATATGAGCGGGGACTCCGCAATCAGGCCAGGTGGATCGAGGCTGAGGACAAGGCATGCAGGCCAGGATTGCGGGGACCCAGGGGCATGTTTACGCCATCGCACCTCAGACTAAGCCAATGGACCAGTCGGTCATCTAGGGTAAATTTTTACTCTCTCGCTTATGGCTAGGGTGTTATTTGACTTTGGTGCATCACATTCATTCATTTCTGCATCATGTGTGAGGGATTTAAGCCTAGAGGTTGATACCTTGGAAGAACCATTGTATGTGAATTCACCCCTAGGAGCTAGGGTGTGTGTTGATCAGATATGTCAGGATTGTGAGCTAGAAATCTCGGGAGTTTTACTCACCGTGGACTTTAGGGTCATGGACTAGTCAGAGTTTGATGTGATCCTTGGAATGGATTGGTTGGCAGCACATTGGGTCATAATTGATTATGATCGTAAGAGAGTAATTGATTATATGCCGGAAGGTGTTTGTTTCAAGTTTTAGGGGAAAAAGCATGAAGCTTTGCCCTAATCCGTGTACGATTCTCGATAGCACGGGCAGTTGATGGGTTGGCTTGTGAGCCTTACCTTAGAGGATGAGGTGAGACAGGAGTTGGGTTTACCTCGGGTTGTGTGCGAGTATGAGGATGTCTTTCTAGATGAATTATCGGTATTACCTCCCCATAGGGATGTAGACTTCAACATTGAGTTACATCTTGGTACTTCTCCTATTTCTATGACTTCGTATAGAATAATGCCAGCTGAGTGGCAAAAACTCAAGATACAGCTGTAGGAGTTTTTGGACAAGGGGTTTCTTAGACCAAGCACTTCACCTTGAGGTGCTCCGGTGTTGTTTACCAAGAAGAAGGATAAGACCCTTCGATTGTGTATAGATTATTAGCAATTGAACTGGATCACCATCAAGAATAGGTACCCTTTACCGAGGATTGACGATCTATTTGATCAGCTGAGAGGAGCGCGGGTCTACTCCAAGATAGATCTCTACACCGGTTACCATCAGTTGAGAATTAGGGAGGCAGATATCCTTAAGACAACATTTAGAACGCGGTATGGGCATTTCGAGTTCACAGTGATGCCATTTGGGATGACAAATGCCCCAGCGACATTCATAGATCTCATGCATTAGGTATTGCAACCCTATTTGGATCAGTTTATTGTGTTTTTTGTTGATGACATCCTGATCTACTCCAAGTCCAAGGAGGAGCATGAGGGTCATTTGAGAGTGGTTCTCCAGACGCTGAGAGACCACCAGCTGTATGCCAAGTTCAGCAAGTGTGAATTTTGGCTTACGGAGGTAAAGTTTTTAGGACACGTGGTGTCGGCTTCGGATGTATCCGTGGACGCGGAGAAGGTTGAGGTAGTTATGAACTAGGAGAGACCGAAGTCAGTCTTTGAGATATGCATTTTTGCGGTTAGCGAGGTATTACAGGAGATTCATCAAGGACTTCTCCTGAGTCATCGCACCTATGACCAGGCTGAATTGGAAAGAGGTCAAGTTTCAGTTGGATGAGTCGTGTGAGAAGGCATTTCAGGAGTTAAAGAGGAGGCTTACTTCAGATCCTATTTTGATTGTTCTAGTGAGAGGACAGATGTACACCGTGTATTGTGATGCCTCTAAAGACGGACTCGATTGTGTTTTGATGCAATCCGGAAGGGTGGTGGCTTATGGTTCTTGGCAACTAAGAGAAATTATCCCACGCATGACATGGAGTTGGCGGTCATTGTCTTTGCCTTGAAGACTTGGCGCCACTACTTATACACGGAGCAGTTTGGGGTGTTTTCAGATCACAAGAGTTTGAAGTACATCTTCACTCAGCGGGACCTCAATATGAGGCAATGCAGGTGGATGGAGTATTTGGAGGATTATGATTTTACTTTGCGCCACTATCCTGATAAGGCAAACGTGGTGGCTGATGCACTTAGCCGAAAGTCAAGGGGAGTCTTGGCTAGTGTGGCTTTCTAGAACATGCTGGAGACTATAGGACAGTTTGGGGTACACTACAGGGATCAGGCTCAGGGCATTTTAGGGAGCTTGGTGGCTACGCCTTCCCTACTGAGCAGGGTGATTGAGTCCCAGAGGCAGGACCCCGAGTTATTATCCATCAGGGACCGAGTGCAGGCGGGTACCGATGATGAGGGTTGGGTCATTCACTTAGATGACAGCTTTCGGTACAGGGGAAGTGTTGTAGTTTCCCAGTTAGCAGATCTGAGAGAGGAGATCCTTAGGGAGTTCCACTATTCCCGATTTGCAGTGCATCTAGGAGGCACGAAGATATACCATGATCTTCGTCGCCACTATTACTGGAGTGGGATGAAGAGGCAGATTGATGACTTTGTCAGTAGATGCCTCACGTGTCAGTAGGTTAAGGCTGAGCACCAGAGATCAGCGGGGTTGTTCCAGCCTTTGGAGGTAGCTGAGTGGAAGTGAGAGCATATCATCATGGATTTTTTGACCCACTTGCCGCGGACATCGCGGGGACATGATGCGGTGTGTATTATAGTGGACCGGCTTACAAAGTTGGTGCACTTTTTGGCCATGCAGATGACCTTTCGACTGGAGGAATTCTGCATATTGTATGATTAACCCTAACTAGTGTGTAAATAAAATAATTTAGTGATCAATTTAGTAAGATAAAATCGCTAAACATTATGAATTATAGTTTGGGTGCAAAGTAAAGTTTTTAATACTTTATGTGTAAATTTTAGGGTCAAATGCAGAAATAATGGGAAATACAATGCAATTTTGCAAGAGTTGAAACTATGAAGGACTAAGGTGTACTAAAGAATCATGGACAAATCAGAAGGCAACAAGTGGTAGCTCCAAAAGAAGACACCTTGCACTACTGCAAGGCTTAACCTTTAGGAAGGTTAAGGTAGGGGTTAGGACCCCTCAACACATGGAAGCTCCAGAACGCAAGTGGAAGCCTAAGACCGCGACATCTAGCTCTGCTGCAAGGATCAACATTCCTAAAGGGTGAGAAGGGGGTTAGGACCCCTCCTTGGCCGAAATTTCACCCTCCCCTATAAATAAGGGTCTTAACTTCATTCTTCAAGGGACTTGAAACATTCCACTCCAAGTACTCCAAGCCTTCACAATACCATTTCAGGAGAAAATTTCCTTCCTACCAAGGAAGCTAGCCGGACATCAAAGAGAGAAAGAAAAGGGAAAGAAAAGAGAAAAAGAAAAAGCCTTTGAAAGCTGGTCCACTTGTTACTCTGCATTTCTACATTTTTGAAATATCTTTCTATTCGGATGGTTGAACTGCCACCACATGTTTTTGTCTTGAATGATATTAAGGGTGGTTGTGTTTCAATTGTTCCTTGTGAAAGAAGTTTTATTTTAATTAAAATGAATACTACCCACACTTCTTGCTTATCTGTAGCAATGGAGCGTGAGTAGTCGTTTATACCCTCTAGTGTGAGGGGAACATATGTATATTACTGTTTAGATTATGGAAATGCTGATGTTTTATTTATACGTTTATTTATATATGTATTATATGCTTAATGCTTAATACGTGATATAGTGATGAGTATAATTCCGGTGCTGTGCCTTGGATTATATCATCAGTATATCATAAGACCCGCCGGTCTAACAACCATGGCGTTTCTATCGGTATGACTTTGCTTCCACCGAAATGCTGAGGAATTTGACTGATGTGTGGTACAAACCTAAATGATCCTCATGAATGGCTTGTTTTTCTGGATTATTAGGGTTGATTATTATTATATATAATTATTATGACAGTCCAACAACCACGATTTTCCTATCGGTATGACTTTGCTTCCACCGGAACGTTGAGGCTGTTTAACTGGCACATCTATACCCAGTGTAGCTTAAGAAGCAGCTGTGTTATAATATATTACCACCAGTGTAGCCTAAGAAGTAACTGTGTTATGGTTTATATATATGCACTTGCAATGATGAGATCAAATGAATAACTCAAGTATTCCTCATGAATGGCTTGTCCTTCTGGTTTGCTTGGGTTAATCAGTTGACATAGACATAACCGGTGTAGCTTAAGAAGCAGCTGTGTTATAATATATTACCACCAGCGTAGCCTAAGAAGCAGTTGTGTTATGGTTTATTTACATCAGACCCGCCGGTTGACTTTCCAGTAACATGGGAGTTAATTGTTGTGAGGTAGCATTTCCAGTATCTAACCAATATAATGCATATGGGACCCTTAAACTGAAGGGTATCTTTTATATTCTTGTTGCTAACGCATTTACTTATGCACTTTATTATTTCTATCATTAATCTGTTTTATTTACGCATTTTATTATCTCTGCACTTTATTTCCGCATTGCTTTTATTTAAATAAACTAGTTATCAAACTAAGCTCACACCACAAGCTATAAAACAATATTCTGCTTCAAACAACACTTTTAATTAATTAATTTATTTTATTTTATAGTCTAAATTACTAAACTCTTCGTGGGATCGATACTTGGACTTAAAACCGAGAAAACTACAATTTGACCACTTATACTTGGGTGTACAATATAATATAATTCAGACCACTAAAAAGTGTGAATCAAGTTTTTGGCGCCGTTGCCGGGGTGTTATAGTAATAAATACATAAAATAAAATAAGAAAATAGAAAACATAGGTGTATAATTGTTATATATGTTTATAGTTTGCTTGTTTGTTTTTAGTCTATGTCTGTTAATTCATCCGTAGGTTCTGTAAATCAGTCCACTCCTTCATCATCTTCTTCTACATCTACACAAGAATCATTCAACTTAAGTATGACACAAAATGTACCTAGACAACAAGAAGAAAGAGAACAGGAAGTAGTTCAAAATGTTTGACCATTAAGAGAATATCTACATCCTACA
>CAUOFW020005391.1:766095-860465 GCA_963454935.2 Ilex paraguariensis
TTCTACATCTACACAAGAATCATTCAACTTAAGTATGACACAAAATGTACCTAGACAACAAGAAGAAAGAGAACAGGAAGTAGTTCAAAATGTTCGACCATTAAGAGAATATCTACATCCTACAAGAACTAATGTCCCATCATGTTTTGCTTTTCCAACAGACGCTCCAAATATTAATATTAAACCATGAACTATATAGTTACTACCACAGTTCCATGGTTTAGAAACTGAAAATCCCTATGTTCATATGAAAGAATTTAAAGAAGTCTGTGGAACTTTGCAAGATAATTCTGAAATGATTAAATTAAAACTTTTTGCTTTCTCGTTAAAAGATAAAGCTAAACTATGGCTTAACTCTTTAAGAGCAAATTCTATCACAAATTGGCAAGCTTTACAAACTGAGTTTTTTAAAAAGTTTTTTCCTGTGCATCGTACTAATGCATTAAGACGGCAGATAATGAATTTTGCTGTAAAAGAAAAAGAAACTTTTTATCAATGTTGGGAAAGATTTAAAGATCTTCTCCAAGCTTGTCCACATCATGCATTTGAAATAGTTGGTTTCTTTTATGATTCACTTCCATCTGTCATGCGACAATTTGTTGAAATGATGGCTCAATGAGAGTTTATGAATAAAAACCCTGAAGCAGCATTTCAATTTTTTGATACTATTTCGGAGAGTTCCCAAATGTGGGACTTGACTTCTTCAAACATTGTAGAAAATAAGTCATCTACATCTGAAAGAGGAAAATATGTATTAAAAGAAGATGATGAGTTAAGAGCAAAAATGACTAATTTATCTCGAAAACTAGAGGCTTTGGAAATGAAAAAAATTAAGCAAGTATCTGTTGTTACCTGTTTTGACCAAATATGTGAAATTTGTACGTTGTCAGGACATCCTGCTGGAGAATGTCCAACTATACCAGCATTCAAAGAAGTTTTAATTGAACAATCAAATGATGTTCCAACCTATAATAATAAGCCTTATTTGAATCCATATTCTGAAACTTACAATCCATGATGGAAAAGTCATCCGAATTTTAGTTGAAAAAATACACAACCTACAAATCAAACACAAGGTCTACAATAGCCACAAAATCAACCACAATATCAACCATATCTACCTCCACAGAAAANTTTGAAATTTACAATCCAGGATGGAGAAATCATCCGAATTTTAGTTGAAAAAATACACAACCTACAAATCAAACACAAAGTCTACGACAACCACAAAATCAACCACAATATCAACCATATCTACCTCCACAGAAAAGAACTCTGGAAGACACTATGAATCAATTTATTAAGAGTCAAATGAATTTCAATACTCAAACAAATCAAGCATTCAACGATTTTAAATCTCAAACTTCAGAGTATTGAAGATATTAAAAGTCATCTGGCTAAGTTAACTCAGTCTTTAAGTACTACAGAAAAAGGGAAGTTTCCATCTCAACCAAAACCTCCACAAAGTCAAAATCAAACTAATTTTGTATCATCTAAAGCCTCGCCAAGTCAAGTACAAGCAGTCACGACATTGAGAAGTGGTAAGGAAATTGATAAAACTATTAAACCTAAGATTCCAAAACAAATACGGAAGGAAATTCCTATAAACGAACCACTTGAACCTGAACCTTTAATTGAAAACCAATCAGAAACACCAAGTGAAAAAGATCCTCCATGTCTTATTCCTTTACCTTTTCCTCAAAGAGTCAAGAAACCTTCATCTGAAAAAGATCAATCTGACATTCTTGAGTTATTTAAACAAGTAAAAATTAACCTTCCTTTGTTGGATGCAATAAAACGAGTTCCAGTTTACGCTAAATTTTTAAAGGATCTTTGTAAAATCAAAATAAGAACTAATGTACCAAAGAAAACATTTTCAACTGAACAAGTTAATACTGTAATACATCAAGACACACTTCTTAAGTATAAGGATCCGGGTAGTCCTACAGTCTCATGTCTCATTGGAAATTATAGAATTAACCAAGCCCTACTAGATTTGGGATCTAGTTGTAATTTAATGCCATATTCAATATATACGCAATTAGGATTAAGTGAATTAAAACCTTCCAATGTTAAACTACAACTAGCAGATCGATCAATAAAAACTCCACGAGGAATTGTGGAAGATGTGATTGTCCAAGTTGATCAATTCTATTTTCCAGCAGACTTTATTGTTATAGACATGGAGCTTTGTTGTCAAGGATGCTCATTTGAATATATACCTATAATTTTAGGTCGACCATTCCTAGCTACATCAAATGCATTGATTAATTGTAGGAATGGAATCATGAAAATATCATTTGGAAACATGACCTTGGAACTAAATATTTTTAAAAGTACAAACGACCTAGAGAAGAAGAAGAAGACGAAGAAGAACCATATGAAGTTAACCGTGTTGAGACATTAAGTCAAATATATTTTGAAAAGAATTTTCTGGAAAAAGAATTATTGGCATTAGAATCAGTACCTGAAACCAAATCTGAAATACATCCACAAAGGATCTACAATGCGAAGAATTGTTACCAAAACTTGTAGAATCCAATGTCAAAGTTTCTAAGCCAGAATTAAAACCTCTTTCAACCAATTTAAAATATGTCTTTCTTGGAGAAAAGGAAATATATTCAGTTATAATATCATCAAAATTATCTGAAATTCAAGAAAAAGAACTAACAAAAGGTTTGAAAAATCATCAAAGCGTTATTGGATGGACAATAGCAGATATAAAAGGTATAAGTCCACTTCTGTGTACTCATTGTATCTATCTAGAAGATGACGCTAAACCATCCCGTCAAATGCAAAGAAGATTAAATCCTCACTTAAAGGAAGTAGTTCGTGCTGAAGTCCTAAAACTGTTAGATGCTAATATTATTTATCCTATATCTGATAGTAAATGGGTTAGTCCTACACAAGTAGTTCCAAAAAAATCTGGTGTAACAGTCATAAAAAATCAAGAAAATGAGTTAGTCCCGATGCGTACAGTCACAGGTTGGCGTGTATGTATTGATTATAAAAAACTAAACTCTCTCACAAGAAAGGATCACTTTCCGTTACCATTCCTAGATCAAGTTTTGGAAAGAATAGCTGGACATGCATATTATTGTTTTTTAGATGGATATTATGGTTACAATCAAATTCAAATTGCAATAGATGATCAAGAAAAAACTATTTTTACATGTCAGTTTGGAACTTTTGCTTATAAAAGAATGCCTTTTGAGTTATGTAATGCCCCAGCTACTTTTCAACGTTGCATGCTAAGTATATTCAGTGATATGGTAGAACGCTATCTAGAAGTTTTTATGGATAACTTTTCAGTATATGGTGATTCATTTAACTTATGTTTAGAAAATCTTGAAAAAGTACTTATTAGATGTGAAGAAACAAACCTTGTCTTAAATTGGGAAAAATGTCATTTCATGGTTACACAAGGTATTGTTTTAGGTCACATAGTTTCTCAAAAAGGAATTGAAGTTGATAAATCAAAAATTGACTTAATAGCTAATCTTCCTTCACCAAAAACCGTAGAAGATATCTAGTCTTTTTGGGTCACGCTGGATTTTATCGAAGATTCATTAAAAATTTTAGTTTAATACCAAGACCAATCTGTAGTCTCTTATGTCAAGATATAAATTTTGAATGGAATGATGAATGTCAATTAGCATTTGATAAATTAAAAATCATGCTTATCTCTGCACCTATTATGCAACCTGCTGATTGGTCTCTACCTTTTGAACTAATGTGTGATGCAAGTGATTATGCAGTAGGAGCTATATTAGGTCAAAGCAAAGAAAAAAAATCTTATGTTATTTATTATGCAAGCAAAACTCTAAATGATGCATAAATGAACTATTCAACCACAGAAAAAGAATTACTTGCTGTTGTATTTGCATTAGATAAATTTCGATCATATCTGGTTGGATCGTCAATTGTAGTATTTACAGATCATGCAGCTTTAAAATATTTGCTTACTAAGAAAGAAGCTAAACCACGTCTCCTGCGATGGATTTTATTACTTCAAGAATTTGATCTTATCATAAAAGATAAGAAAGGAGTAGAGAATGTGGTAGCGGATCATTTGTCAAGATTAAATTATGAAGTAAAAGAGGAGCCAATTCCGATTAGAGAAACCTTTTCAGATGAACAACTTTTAGCAATTACTGAAGTACCATGGTATGCAGATATAGCCAATTATCTAGCTACTGGTACTATTCCTTCTAATTATACTTGGTCTGATAGAAATAAGTTCCTAAGTGAGGCACGTAATTTTTTCTGGGAAGATCCTTATGTGTTTAAATACTGTAAAGACCAAATAATAAGACGATGTGTGCCTAATCATGAAATCCATCAGGTAATTCAGTTTTGTCACTCTGAAGCTTGTGGAGGTCATTTTGCTTCAAAGAAAACCACTGCTAAAATTCTGCAGTGTAGATTTTATTGGCCAACACTTTTTAAAGATGTTCATATCTTTTGTTTAAATTGTGACAGGTGTCAAAGAATGGAGAATATTTCAAAAAGAAATATGATGCCTTTAAACCCTATTTTAATTGTTGAAATTTTTGATTGTTGGGGCATCGATTTTATGGGACCATTTCCTCCATCCTTTGGATATCTGTATATTTTGGTTGCAGTTGACTATGTTTCTAAATGAGTAGAGGCAATTCCATGTAGAAATAATGATTATAGAACAGTGATCAAATTTTTAAAAGAAAATATTTTATCCAAATTTGGAATTCCTCGAACAATCATCAGTGATAGTGGATTACATTTTTGTAATAATGTTTTTGAGAATTTTATGAAAAAATACTCAATTTCACATAAAATATCCACTCCGTATCATCCACAAATAAAGTGGCCAAGCTGAATTAGCTAATAGGGAAATAAAATACATTTTAGAAAAGACAGTAAATCCAGATCGTAAGGATTGGTCATTAAGATTGACTGATGCGCTTTAGGCTTACCGTACTACATATAAGACTATTCTAGGAATGTCTCCTTATCGGTTAGTGTATGGTAAACCGTGTCATTTGTCTGTAGAATTAGAACATAGAGCTTATTGGGCAATCAAAATGATGAATTTTGATATGGATAAAGCTGGAATATCACGTAAACTTCAAATCAATGAGTTAGAAGAATTAAGAAATGAAGCTTATGAAAATGCAAAAATTGCGAAATCCAGAACCAAAATATTCCATGACAAGAATATTGTGCGAAAATCTTTTAAATCATCTCAAAAAGTTATGTTATATAATGCAAAGCTTCATTTTTCCCTGGAAAACTAAGATCTAGATGGACAGGACCGTATATAGTCAAGCAAGTTTTTGACTATGGGGCAATTGAAATTGAAAATCTAGTAACTGGGACTATCTTCAAAGTAAATGGACAAAGACTTAAGTCATACTATGATAGATTCACACAAAATGTGACTTCTGTTCTGCTTTTCGATCCAGTCTATATGCACTAAAAATATATTGTTAGTTGTTTGTAAGTAATAATACTAATTATGTGTAATTTATTTGACAGATTAAACTTCCTGCATAAAAACTAGATATCATAATCTCTGAAAGACAACAGATTCCTGGTTTTTATAAGTGCTAGCTATTTCTGTATTTACATTTCAAATACTGTTTGTGTTTAAAATAGTAATTGTAATTTAAGAAGTTATGTCCGTCTTTGTGACTGGTAGACGTTAAAAAACTGGATAGTGAGTTAATTTTCAATAATTTTTCGAGTCATCTTTAAAAAATTTTTTTTTTTAAAAATGGACGAAAAATTATTTTGGTTAAGTTTAGTTTTATTACGTCATTTTCCGAAAGATATACATACGTTGATCATGCAAAAAGCTAGATATGTTAGAAATTTAGAGATTTTCGAAAGCCAAGCACGACCCCTTTGTGGAAAAAGTAAATATGCTAAACATCGACGAGCAAATAGTCTTTGTGCTTGCGTAAAATGTGGTCATACAGAACATTTGAAACTATATAATAAGTGTGTAGAACCAATTTTAGGACGAACGTCTGATCATTTACGGTGGATTAGGTTTGGGCAGAGTAAGGATTATCCTGAGGCGCCATCCTATTTTATCCCAATGTTAACAAGATACGTGAGAAGTGAAGTTAACCGTGTCACTAGTATTACTGAGCCAGATAATTTTGATACTGACTAAATATGATCAATAAGATGTATAATTTTGTGAATGTGTATAAAATGTAAATAACTATAGGATGAAATAGGAAAATCAGTAAATATTCAACAACAAATAAACATTAAAAACCCACCAATTTTTTTACAAGAAAAAAAAAAGAGTGGTTAACAAAGTTTTTTAGAATGACTATTTATTTTTGTAAATTGTAGGAAATACAGGAAAAAGAGCAGAATTCCAGAAAATCAGAGCAGCATTCTACAGTTACAAATCAGGAACCAGTGAAGAAAAAAATATGGATTCAAGACAACAAACAAGAAGGTCTTCAAGCCAAGCACGAAGGGATCGAATTCTGCAACTTGAGGCACCTCCACAACAACCTCAATTGGGAAGTATCTTCAATGAGGTGATGTTTGAAAATTTGGACCAACAGCTCTGGTATGATGTTAATTTTCTAACTAAAACTATTATTTCTGAAAGAACAGTAATATATGAAGATTTTGAGAACCTAGGAATAAGACAAATTCTCCATGAAAGAGGATGGTTACAGTATGTTAGGTTATCTGTTCCTGCTTGTGACTGCTTAGTTCTGGAATTTTACAGTAATGCTAAAATTCAAGAGAAAAAACAATTGTGTGTATTTGTACGGGGTAAAATTTTTCATGTTACACCGACTACTATAGCCAATTTCTTTAACCCCATGCAAAGACCACCCAACCCATAATATCCGTACACTGAACTACCTGATTTGCATAAGGTAGGAAAAGAATTAACAGGAAATTCGCAATTTGTTTGGGGACGCCCAAATAATTACATTAAACAATGAGAGCTAACAGACAAATACCGGATTCTGAATATGATAACAGTGTACAGTTTGTTACCTCGAGCTCAAAAGAATCAAATCTTTATTGAGCAGGCTTATTTTTTATATGCATTTGGGATGGGACACACAATTGACCTGCCAAACTTAATCATAGACCAAATGATACTCACTGTGGATAGAAAGAAACTCACACTCCCATATGCTATATTAGTTTCTCAGTTATGCAGGAATGAAGGTGTGATCATCAATCCAATATGGTCAACAGTGAATCATCCTGGAGTATTGGATAAAACTTCATTAAAAAAGAGTCATGGAGGACAACTGGAAAACCAATGAGGAATACCCTCACCACAAGAAGAGGAACCATTTTGGGTACCTAAAGAATTCATATCACAAGAGCAGCAATTACAAGAGAATCAACCATACATCCCAATGGATGACAGAACTAATAGATGCATCTTACTAGAGGTGGAGAACAATATTACTCAGATCAACAAACGCATAGATGAATATGAACAAAACCAAGCTGAGATTTTGAAGCTACTTCGAGATCGTTTCGGAGAAGGGTCTTCTACTTCCTAAACAGACTGGAGATTCTACAAAACAATTTGTTTTCTTTCACTCATCTTTTACATTATGCACTTTTTCCTAATGCACTTGCACTTCAAATTATTCTATATTTTGAACATATTTATATGTTTTAAATTTGTTTGTGTTTTAAAGTAGTTCATGTATGAAAATTTTAAGTTAGGAAGACTAGTTCATATGATTCATAGTTAAATTAAGTTGATATTCCTATGTTTTGTGAAAATAGCCTTAATTTGATCACGCGGGATTTTTATACTTTAGTTGTATAGTATCTAAATATTTTTGTTCAAACTTATCTTTAGAAGCACACATAGATTTCTGTGTTGATAAAAACCTTATGAAATGTTACACTCTTTACATATATAGTGGAGATGCGAAACCTAATGCAGATTTTGAACCAATCTATTTTGGAGAGGAATTCTACATCTACTCAAATATTCGATTCAGCGGTAACCTTTCTTTGAATAATCTCATTAATTTTGTCTTAATTAGCACTTGTTAGATTATATTATCAACATTGTCCTTGAAACTCTTTTAAATAGAAATGATACAGCTGGATAATGTCTGGAAAATGATCTTAGGCTCTTTGTCATTAATTTTGAGCCTTGACCATTTCTTTTACAAAATTAAATCCTTAGTAAGCCATGATTGAGCCTAAAAGAGTATAAATTATTTTCACTAAAACCCCGAAAAATACCCGTGCCATAGAAAAAAAATATCAAACCTACCTTGGCTATATAATTTTCTTGCACCCTCTTTTAAATCAAAAATGACGTTTTATTGAAAAAAAAAAATTGTGTGGTGAGTAGAGATGGAGCGTAAAACACACTCACTCATAAACACATGTTAAAAATGAGATGGAGCGTAAATCGCACTCATTCAATAAAAAGTGAGATAGAGCATAAAATGCACTCACCAAGAAAGTGAAAAAATAATAATAATAATAATAAAAGAGGTGTGCCACAATATAAAGGGTAGCTTTTGAATTCTATAGACGTCATTTCTTAAACCCTAAAACCAATGGCCACATTACAACCTAAAGAAAGTCCTTTTTGATTCCAGAAATCATGCATCTGTATTAATTCTATCTTATAAAAGGAGAATGTTGATAATATGTCTAGTATAGTGTTGATATTCACTCATGAGATTATGTCAAATTCAAATTTTATTCAAATATCCGTTCTTCAAATACTTACATGTGATATTATTTGCTTTGCTAACAATATTTCAATCACATGTAACTTGTGAGAATAGTCACTATAACGAATATGTATTATTTGTTGAGTATATTCGAAGAAAGGATTGACATCAAAACTATCATGAAAGAGGGTAATATATCTTGAGTGATTTTTGAAACAAAAGAAATCATCACACACACACAAGTTTGTATAAAAATATATAGATAATGTTACAACTAACGTGTGTTACTCTTATAGTGATCAGAAAAAGGAACTATTCTAGCAAGACAGAAAGAATATTGATTTAATTATCTTTGTGAAAAGTATGAATTATAAACTCCTAACTACTGAAGTTTGTAGGTAGCTTCATTGGAAACCTTCACAAGACAAAACTCGTCCTCTAGGGATCACCTAAGGGTTTAACGGCTTATTGCATATGCTAAATGCAATCGTGAAAAAATCTACAAAAATGATTTTACTTCTATTTATGTTTTATTTTGTGTTATAATATATATTTACTAGGGACTAGTAAAGTTTAAGTTGGGGGGTGTGATTAACCCTAATTAGTGTGTAAATAAAATAATTAAGTGATCAATTTTGTAAGATAAAATCGCTAAACATTATGAATTATAGTTTGGGTGCAAAGTAAAGTTTCTAATACTTTACGTGTAAATTTCAGGGTCAAATGCAGAAATAATGGGAAATACAATGCAATTTTGTAAGAGTTGAAACTATGAAGGACTAAGGTGTAATAAATAATCATGGACAAATCAGAAGGCAACAAGTGGAAGGCTAAGACCGCGACATCTAGCTCTGCTACAAGGATCAACATTCCTAAAGGGTGAGAAGGGGGTTAGGACCCCTTCTTGGCCGAAATTTCACCCTCCCCTATAAATAAGGGTCTTGCCTTCATTCTTCAAGGGACTTGAAACATTCCACTCCAAGTACTCCAAGCCTTCACAATACCATGTCAAGAGAAAATTTCCTTCCTACCAAGAAAGCTAGCCGGCCATCAAAGAGAGAAAGAAAAGNTCAAGGGACTTGAAACATTCCACTCCAAGTACTCCAAGCCTTCACAATACCATGTCAAGAGAAAATTTCCTTCCTACCAAGAAAGTTAGCCGGACATCAAAGAGAGAAAGAAAAGGGAAAGAAAAGAGAAAAAGAAAAAGCCTTTGAAAGTTGGTCCGTTTGTTACTCTGTATTTCTACATTTCTGAAATATCTTTCTATTCGGATGGTTGAACTACCGCCGCTTTTTTTTGTCTTGAATGAAATTAAGGGTGGTTGTGTTTCAATTGTTCCTTGTGAAAGAAGTTTTATTTTAATTAAAATGAATACTACCCACACTTCTTGCTTGTCTGTAGCAATGGAGCGTGAGTAGTCGTTTATACCCTCTAGTGTGAGGGGAACATATGTATATTACTGTTTAGATTATGAAAATGCTGATGTTTTATTTATACGTTTATTTATATATGTATTATATGTTTAATGCGCGATATAGTGATGTGTATAATTCTGGTGCTGTGCCTTGGATTATATCATCAGTATATCACAAGACCCGCCGGTCTAACAACCATGGCGTTTCTATCGGTATAGCTTTGCTTCCACCGAAATGCTGAGGAAGTTGACTGATGTGTGGTACAAACCTAAATGATCCTCATGAATGGCTTGTCCTTCTGGATTATTAGGGTTGATTATTATTATATATACTTATTATGACAGTCTAACAACCACGATGTTCCTATCGGTATGACTGTGCTTCCACTGGAACGTTGAGGCTGTTTAACTAGCACATCTATACCCATTGTAGCTTAAGAAGCAGCTGTGTTAGAATATATTACCACCAGTGTAGCCTAAGAAGCAACTGTGTTATGGTTTATATATATGCACTTGAAATTATGAGATCAAATGAATAACTCAAGTATTCCTCATGAATGGCTTGTTCTTCTGGTTTGCTTGGGTTAATCAGTTGACATATATATAACCGGTGTAGTTTAAGAAACAACTGTGTTATAATATATTACCACCAGCGTAACCTAAGAAGCAGTTCTGTTATGGTTTATTTACATCAGACCTACCGGTTGACTTTCTAGTAACATGGGAGTTAATTGTTGTGAGGTAGCATTTCTAGTATCTAACCAATATAATGCATATGCGACCCTTAAACTGAAGGGTATCTTTTATATTTTTGTTGCTAACGCATTTACTTACGCACTTTATTATTTCTGTCATTAATCTGTTTTATTTACGCATTTTATTATCTCTGCACTTTATTTCCGCATTGCTTTTATTTAAATAAACTAGTTATCAAACTAAGCTCACACCACAAGCTATAAAACAATATTCTGCTTCAAACAACACTTTTAAATTTTTTATTTATTTTATTTTATAGTCTAAATTACTAAACTCTTCGTGGGATCGATACTTGGACTTAAAACCGAGAAAACTACAATTTGACCACTTATACTTGGGTGTACAATANAACCACTTATACTTGGGTGTATAATATAATATAATTTAAACCACTAAAAAGTGTGAATCATTGTACATACGGGAAATTGTCAGGTTGCATGGGGTACCCGTATTAGTAGTATCGGATCGGAATCCCAGGTTCACCGCCCACTTTTGAGAGAGCTTCCAACGGTCTATAGGGACTCAGCTGACAATGAGTATAACATTTCATCCCCAGACGGACAGTCAATCAGAGAGGACCATCCAGATATTAAAGGACCTACTGCGGGCATGCATCCTAGACATTAAGGGTAACTGGGAAGATCACTTACCCTTAGTGAAATTTGCCTACAATAACAGTTATCAAGCGAGCATACAGATGACACTCTATAAGGCACTTTATGGGAGGCCTTGTCGTTCTCTGGTTTGTTGGACGGAGGTGGGAGAGAGACCCTCTACGGGTCTGTATTTGATTAGAGACACCTCGGAGAAGGTGGACTTGATTCGGAAGCGTCTTCTTACAGCTCAGAGCCGGCAGAAGAGCTATGTCGACAAACGGCGGCGACCTCTGCAATTTGTGGTAGGAGATCACGTCTTCTTAAAGGTGATGCCTAAGAGAGGAGTTGTCAGGTTCAGAAAATGAGGGAAGCTGTCGCCGAAGTTTATTGGGCCTTTCGAGGTACTCAAGAGGGTGGGTACAGTGGCTTATCGCCAAATCTATCGGGTGTTCACACGGTGTTCCATGTCTCTATACTCCGTAAGTATACTCCAGATCCAACACATTTGGTGGATTGGGGTGAGATGACTGTTGATGCAGATGGGACCTTCGAGGAGGGACTGGTGCGTATCATGGATAGCCGGGAGCAGGTTTTACGAGACAAGACCGTGAGGTTAATGAAGGTGCTGTGGCAGCACTGAGGCATGAAGGAGGCGACATGGGAGCATGAGGACACTTATCAACTATCCGTTTCTGTTCGAGGATGGAGGTACAAGTTTTATAATTTTAAGTATAATTTCATTATTGTATATGCATGCAGTTAAGTGTGTATGAATTTCGGGGACGAAATTCTTTTAATGGGGGGAGAATGTAAAACCCGATAAATTTAAACTTTTTACAAAAAGGACAAAACTATAAATTGTCGCTACAATACGGGTTGAAAACCTGAATTTTTCTGGATCTCGGATGACGAAACGGACCTCATCATTAGATTCGTCTTGCGAAATCTAGTTACCCTGTCAAATTTCATCGAATTCTGAGATAGTCGAATTTTTCACATTTTACGAAGTAGTCGAGTCTCGGGTGACCCAAAAAGGAAATTTTTGGTAAAATTTCAAAATTTAGAAAATTATTTAAGGTAAGTTAAAAATAAAAATATTGTGAACTTAAACCGGGATAAAATATAATCGTTCTGGGACGAAAATGGACCTGGGGAAAAAGAGGTCATTTGCCGCATTGTGGGCCAAGTTTTCTAAGGGCATAAATAGGGGGAAAAATCATATTTTTCCACCATTCCTCAGTCGGTTTAACGTGAGAAAAGAAGAGAGGAGAAAAGAGAAGTTCTCCACCTTCTCTCTACGATCTAGGAAGCTATGAAGCACAAATCCACATGGGTCAAGAATTAAAGTTGCTCCTCTCGTTGAGGGCCACGCGTCTANTGTGAGAAAAGAAGAGAGGAGAAAAGAGAAGTTCTCCACCTTCTCTCTACGATCTAGGAAGCTATGAAGCTCAAATCCACATGGGTCAAGAATTAAAGTTGCTCCTCTCGTTGAGGGCCACGCGTCTATACCAAAAACAACGGGTTTCACCCAAGATTTCAAGGGCGGGATTTTGAAAAATCAAGATTTTGAACTTGGGTGATATTCTTGAATGTTCTACCGTCGGTTCACATTTCAAGAGGTAGGGTTCCTTCCTACTCGGGTTTATTTTACAACCTAGGGTGTTTTGTGTAATGGGTAGGTTGATATATATATATATATATGTATCACTTGCCTATGGATGTGGGGTGATAGAATTGATTGATTTGGTAAATTGGGTATGAAAATTGACCTAATTTAAATTAAATTCCGACCTTGGAATTGGTATGTGGTAATTATTTGTGTAATCCCATGGAGTTTGATATTATGTGGGCATACTATGTGCTTAAATTATGCCTTGTGAACAAAGTGTGTTATTGGTATATATATATATATGAGGAAATAACATGCTTGTGAATTATTATTGGAAATGAAATGTTGACGTATGCTCATTGATATGTTGACATTGAGATGAAATTGGTTATAAATTGCATGATATATGTATACATGTGGTTAAAGTTGCTCATATGACATTCATTACATGTGGGCATGACATTGAGATAGCAATGGTGCATTACATTGCATTTGCACGGGAGCATCACATCCTTGGGCATGGGACATAGGTGTGGGTGTGGGTGAGTGCATGGGTTGGTCAAACACCAAGCTTGGTGGTTGATGAGTGGGCTCGGAAAAGTTGGATTGAATATTCGGCTGAGTCACATGGGTGCATGAAAAAGAATTGGGTCGGAGTTAGCAAGAAGGGCTAGACTATCCCTCGGGTGAAAGGACCGGTATTTCAGATACATACTTCCGTTTGTATAAGAGCCCATAAAGTGTGTCGGTGCATGCGGAACTGTTGATGGAAGTTCATGAATTCCGTATCGGTTGGGTGACCGTTGGTGTAAGTCCTTAAATACCCACCCCAAGAAAGACCCGGAGATTTTAAATAGTCATTGGGTGTGTAATACCAATGGCGGGGGCGTGGAAAGCCCGATTTTGACACTCATGGCATAGTATGGGAGAAAGTAAATGGCCAGATCTAGAAAAGCTCGATCTTATGCACATAGGCTTTGCATATGTTGTGGAGCCAGGAAGGGCTCGGGTAAATTGCATGAATGGACATCATCTCAATTCATGGCATAGTATGTTAGATTCTAACCTTGACTTGCTTAAGTGTTGGTTGGAATGATTGTTGTTGTTAAATGTTGCATGTGAACATTAATATGCACTTAGGTTAGGGAGTAGTCTTTGTACGAAACATTCTATTAGGCGTTAGCTCACCCTATACGGGAAACATTTCAGGTGTGGGGTTCGTACCGGTGGAGGACTCACATTCAGGGCCTCAGCGATGAAGAAAAGCCGGTTTGTGGCTTTTGAAAGCAAGTTTTTGTAAAACTTTTGTAAAATTTCATTTTGAGCATGCAATTGTGTAAATGGGCTTGTAATCATATGGAATTAATTATAATAGAACTGGTATGTATCACGTCTTATGTGAAAAACAATACTTTACATGTTTGGGATGCTTGTGGAAAGGTTTGGAATGAATTGGAAATGAAAAATACGTGAAACAGAAAATTCTGGGTAAAACCTTTCGGAAGGTCTAGACAAAACCTTCCGAAAGGTTTGGACAGACAAGGAAAATTGTCGAACAATGGGTGAACCCTCTGAAGGTCGATTCTAACCTTCCAGAAGGTCTTCATATTCTTCACAAAATAAGGAATCCAGTGTGCAACCTCTTCCGGAAGGTTGACACATCTTTCTTCAAGATAGGATTCTAGTAAGCAAAATCTTTTGGAAGGTTGGGGAAACCTTTTGGAAGGTCAACCTTCCGGAAGGTTTATGAAGACCTACCGGAAGGTCGATGAAAAATCTCTGAAGGAACTTTTCTAGTAAGTAAAACCTTCCGAAAGGTCAAGCAAAATCTTCTGGAAGGTTTTCCAAAAATCTGAAATTTTAAGAATGCATTGCCAAGTCTTTGGGCTATGAGTTCTTGGGTTCCAAGGATTTAAGTGGACTATAATGGAGTAAGTGGTACGTCGCACCACGGTTGGATCAAATGATAAAACGAACACGCTTTTTACGTGTGGGTTGAAATCCCGGTAAATGGAATGTTAATAACGTGGAGTCGAGTTGTACGAGTATCACTGGTATTTTCTGCAGGTTACGGGTGGCCGACGGTTGATAAAAAGAACCCCGATTTTAGGGGCGTCACAGTTTAAGTCCTTATTCATTGACCTTAAATAGATTACCATTCTTAGGTTTCTCAATCTTGATTGCTACATGAGGAAATATTTGTCAAACAATGAATGGGTTTGACCACTTAGACCTCAATTGACCAGGAAATAGGTGGAAACAAGAATTGTAAAGTAAAACCTTTGGAGAAGGCTCAAAGGTTTTTCTCATTATATTCTTAACATGAAAAAATTTCATTCGTGATTTAGCTGATAATTCTTGATTCCTAAGTTCTTCTAGTTCAGAAATTTGAAGTCTTCTAAATATTCCTACTTTATCCAATTCAAAATTCATATTTTTAATTCCCTATATGCTCTATGTTCTAGCTCAACAGGCAAGTGACATGTGGTTTTTTATAAACTAGCATATAAGGAAACATACCTAAAATTGTTTTAAAAGCAGTATGGTAAGCCCATAATGCATCAGTTAGTCTTAAAGACCAATTTTTGCAATCAGGGTTATTTTTTTTAAAATTTGTTTACTCTCCTTATTGGCCAATTCAACTTGACCTGTAACGCCCCAAAATGCACCTTGGACGACATTACTATCTAACACCATTCACCTCATGAGAGCAACTAATAAAATTCATAAATAAAGAAAATTTCATTTCATCATCCATAATATTTACAACTTCATCCAAAAGAATATGTCATGCCATGACCATTGTCTCCAAAAGAACATGCCCAACTACGGCAATTATATCCCAAAAATTAACGATTATCTTGTAGCAGAATAAGAAAAATATTAACATCAACATTATCTCAAAATAAACCTTCTAGTCTAGGACATAAAAATAGCAATTCTAAACATCCCCCTCTGGATCCACATGTCCATCAACTTGAGCTTCCCAAATCACCTGCTCGTCAACTCAGGGCTCTTCCTCTAAACTGAAATCTGAAAATAAGTATTTGTTTGTAGGGGGGGGGGTGAGCACTAAGCTCTGTAGAAAAATTCTCCCAAAATTGGACAAGATTTTGAAAGCATATAAAAAAAGTCGGTCTCATTTCACAAATATCATATATAACTTTTGCAAGAAAATAGTGATAGTTCATCCTATCTCAAGTTTAAGCAATATCAATAAATTAAAAGAAGAGATAAAACCAATTCCTAACAATAAGCCCTTTCCAACCATAAACCGTTTCCACAACAACAAACACAACCCACAATTTGTACCATTANCAATTGTGTAAATGGGCTTGTAATCATATGGAATTAATTATAATAGAACTGGTATGTATCATGTCTTATGTGAAAAACAATACTTTACATGTTTGGGATGCTTGTGGAAAGGTTTGGAATGAATTGGAAATGAAAAATACGTGAAACAGAAAATTCTGGGTAAAACCTTTCGGAAGGTCTAGACAAAACCTTCCGAAAGGTTTGGACAGACAAGGAAAATTGTCGAACAATGGGTGAACCCTCTGAAGGTCGATTCTAACCTTCCAGAAGGTCTTCATATTCTTCACAAAATAAGGAATCCAGTGTGCAACCTCTTCCGGAAGGTTGACACATCTTTCTTCAAGATAGGATTCTAGTAAGCAAAATCTTTTGGAAGGTTGGGGAAACCTTTTGGAAGGTCAACCTTCCGGAAGGTTTATGAAGACCTACCGGAAGGTCGATGAAAAATCTCTGAAGGAACTTTTCTAGTAAGTAAAACCTTCCGAAAGGTCAAGCAAAATCTTCTGGAAGGTTTTCCAAAAATCTGAAATTTTAAGAATGCATTGCCAAGTCTTTGGGCTATGAGTTCTTGGGTTCCAAGGATTTAAGTGGACTATAATGGAGTAAGTGGTACGTCGCACCACGGTTGGATCAAATGATAAAACGAACACGCTTTTTACGTGTGGGTTGAAATCCCGGTAAATGGAATGTTAATAACGTGGAGTCGAGTTGTACGAGTATCACTGGTATTTTCTGCAGGTTACGGGTGGCCGACGGTTGATAAAAAGAACCCCGATTTTAGGGGCGTCACAGTTTAAGTCCTTATTCATTGACCTTAAATAGATTACCATTCTTAGGTTTCTCAATCTTGATTGCTACATGAGGAAATATTTGTCAAACAATGAATGGGTTTGACCACTTAGACCTCAATTGACCAGGAAATAGGTGGAAACAAGAATTGTAAAGTAAAACCTTTGGAGAAGGCTCAAAGGTTTTTCTCATTATATTCTTAACATGAAAAAATTTCATTCGTGATTTAGCTGATAATTCTTGATTCCTAAGTTCTTCTAGTTCAGAAATTTGAAGTCTTCTAAATATTCCTACTTTATCCAATTCAAAATTCATATTTTTAATTCCCTATATGCTCTATGTTCTAGCTCAACAGGCAAGTGACATGTGGTTTTTTATAAACTAGCATATAAGGAAACATACCTAAAATTGTTTTAAAAGCAGTATGGTAAGCCCATAATGCATCAGTTAGTCTTAAAGACCAATTTTTGCAATCAGGGTTATTTTTTTTAAAATTTGTTTACTCTCCTTATTGGCCAATTCAACTTGACCTGTAACGCCCCAAAATGCACCTTGGACGACATTACTATCTAACACCATTCACCTCATGAGAGCAACTAATAAAATTCATAAATAAAGAAAATTTCATTTCATCATCCATAATATTTACAACTTCATCCAAAAGAATATGTCATGCCATGACCATTGTCTCCAAAAGAACATGCCCAACTACGGCAATTATATCCCAAAAATTAACGATTATCTTGTAGCAGAATAAGAAAAATATTAACATCAACATTATCTCAAAATAAACCTTCTAGTCTAGGACATAAAAATAGCAATTCTAAACATCCCCCTCTGGATCCACATGTCCATCAACTTGAGCTTCCCAAATCACCTGCTCGTCAACTCAGGGCTCTTCCTCTAAACTGAAATCTGAAAATAAGTATTTGTTTGTAGGGGGGGGGGTGAGCACTAAGCTCTGTAGAAAAATTCTCCCAAAATTGGACAAGATTTTGAAAGCATATAAAAAAAGTCGGTCTCATTTCACAAATATCATATATAACTTTTGCAAGAAAATAGTGATAGTTCATCCTATCTCAAGTTTAAGCAATATCAATAAATTAAAAGAAGAGATAAAACCAATTCCTAACAATAAGCCCTTTCCAACCATAAACCGTTTCCACAACAACAAACACAACCCACAATTTGTACCATTACCAACAATGTATATCAAACCGCAACTTATATCTTTCATAACATTATGTATATGTGTATCTCAGGTATGATGTATGACATCGCTTGAATAAACATATTGAGGATATCCTGGCCGACACACACACACCCAATCCTCGCAAGGATATACAACTTTAGGAAGGGCGTATACCGACCCATCGGCAGTGATGAATCTAACCCAGGAATAGTATACTAACCTTCATCCGCGGTATCTATGAGCAAATAGTGGTTTGGTCCTCACAAGGCACCAACCCCACTACGAGTGGTAGGAAAAATTCAAACCCGCACGGAGTAAGAAACTCATCTACCCACTCTATGACACCCGGTCAATGGCCACTCATGGTCATCCAAACATCCACAAGAGATACAATTCCCAACAAATTTCTCAAATAACAAGAAAATTAAAAATTCTCAAATTTCAAATGTAGTATTACCATAGAGCAATTTAAGAAAATATGCAAGAGATCATCAACAATACCATTTTATTGTTCAATACAAAGCACTAAAGTTTTTGAATCAAGAACAAGAGGATGTCAAGAAGAAAAATCCATTTTTTTCCAAAGTTAGGTTTTTACATCAAGAACATGAATTTCTAGGGTTATCCAACCATAAATTTTTTTAAAACATGGCAATGTTTGCAAGAACATCAAGAATCAAGGATTCCATAACATATATATATGGTTGAGAGTGAAAGGAATACATATATGTAAGTCCTAACCTCAATGAACAAGAGTGAGAAGAAACCCCTACCTTTCTTCCTTAGTTTTGAGTGAAGATATAACACCCCAAAATTCACCTTGGGAGGCATTATTACCTATAACCATTCATATCATGAGAGCAACTAATAAATCTATAAATAACTAGGGGTCTTTAATTTAACAAAATTCGGGCAGAGTCTCCTTTGTTCGGGGAGCTCTACCCAAAATANGGTTCCAAGGATTTAAGTGGACTATAATGGAGTAAGTGGTACGTCGCACCACGGTTGGATCAAATGATAAAACGAACACGCTTTTTACGTGTGGGTTGAAATCCCGGTAAATGGAATGTTAATAACGTGGAGTCGAGTTGTACGAGTATCACTGGTATTTTCTGCAGGTTACGGGTGGCCGACGGTTGATAAAAAGAACCCCGATTTTAGGGGCGTCACAGTTTAAGTCCTTATTCATTGACCTTAAATAGATTACCATTCTTAGGTTTCTCAATCTTGATTGCTACATGAGGAAATATTTGTCAAACAATGAATGGGTTTGACCACTTAGACCTCAATTGACCAGGAAATAGGTGGAAACAAGAATTGTAAAGTAAAACCTTTGGAGAAGGCTCAAAGGTTTTTCTCATTATATTCTTAACATGAAAAAATTTCATTCGTGATTTAGCTGATAATTCTTGATTCCTAAGTTCTTCTAGTTCAGAAATTTGAAGTCTTCTAAATATTCCTACTTTATCCAATTCAAAATTCATATTTTTAATTCCCTATATGCTCTATGTTCTAGCTCAACAGGCAAGTGACATGTGGTTTTTTATAAACTAGCATATAAGGAAACATACCTAAAATTGTTTTAAAAGCAGTATGGTAAGCCCATAATGCATCAGTTAGTCTTAAAGACCAATTTTTGCAATCAGGGTTATTTTTTTTAAAATTTGTTTACTCTCCTTATTGGCCAATTCAACTTGACCTGTAACGCCCCAAAATGCACCTTGGACGACATTACTATCTAACACCATTCACCTCATGAGAGCAACTAATAAAATTCATAAATAAAGAAAATTTCATTTCATCATCCATAATATTTACAACTTCATCCAAAAGAATATGTCATGCCATGACCATTGTCTCCAAAAGAACATGCCCAACTACGGCAATTATATCCCAAAAATTAACGATTATCTTGTAGCAGAATAAGAAAAATATTAACATCAACATTATCTCAAAATAAACCTTCTAGTCTAGGACATAAAAATAGCAATTCTAAACATCCCCCTCTGGATCCACATGTCCATCAACTTGAGCTTCCCAAATCACCTGCTCGTCAACTCAGGGCTCTTCCTCTAAACTGAAATCTGAAAATAAGTATTTGTTTGTAGGGGGGGGGGTGAGCACTAAGCTCTGTAGAAAAATTCTCCCAAAATTGGACAAGATTTTGAAAGCATATAAAAAAAGTCGGTCTCATTTCACAAATATCATATATAACTTTTGCAAGAAAATAGTGATAGTTCATCCTATCTCAAGTTTAAGCAATATCAATAAATTAAAAGAAGAGATAAAACCAATTCCTAACAATAAGCCCTTTCCAACCATAAACCGTTTCCACAACAACAAACACAACCCACAATTTGTACCATTACCAACAATGTATATCAAACCGCAACTTATATCTTTCATAACATTATGTATATGTGTATCTCAGGTATGATGTATGACATCGCTTGAATAAACATATTGAGGATATCCTGGCCGACACACACACACCCAATCCTCGCAAGGATATACAACTTTAGGAAGGGCGTATACCGACCCATCGGCAGTGATGAATCTAACCCAGGAATAGTATACTAACCTTCATCCGCGGTATCTATGAGCAAATAGTGGTTTGGTCCTCACAAGGCACCAACCCCACTACGAGTGGTAGGAAAAATTCAAACCCGCACGGAGTAAGAAACTCATCTACCCACTCTATGACACCCGGTCAATGGCCACTCATGGTCATCCAAACATCCACAAGAGATACAATTCCCAACAAATTTCTCAAATAACAAGAAAATTAAAAATTCTCAAATTTCAAATGTAGTATTACCATAGAGCAATTTAAGAAAATATGCAAGAGATCATCAACAATACCATTTTATTGTTCAATACAAAGCACTAAAGTTTTTGAATCAAGAACAAGAGGATGTCAAGAAGAAAAATCCATTTTTTTCCAAAGTTAGGTTTTTACATCAAGAACATGAATTTCTAGGGTTATCCAACCATAAATTTTTTTAAAACATGGCAATGTTTGCAAGAACATCAAGAATCAAGGATTCCATAACATATATATATGGTTGAGAGTGAAAGGAATACATATATGTAAGTCCTAACCTCAATGAACAAGAGTGAGAAGAAACCCCTACCTTTCTTCCTTAGTTTTGAGTGAAGATATAACACCCCAAAATTCACCTTGGGAGGCATTATTACCTATAACCATTCATATCATGAGAGCAACTAATAAATCTATAAATAACTAGGGGTCTTTAATTTAACAAAATTCGGGCAGAGTCTCCTTTGTTCGGGGAGCTCTACCCAAAATACAACCTGTGCAATTATACTACTTTGACCACATTGGGTCCATTTATCCATAACATATTTTCAACATTATCCAAAAGAATATGTCAAACCATGACATTTACATCTCAAAAATTAACTAATATAACGCAGCAGGATTAACAAAATAAACTAGACTTACAGTGTACAAAAGAGTATCCTAGTCTAGTACAAGAGAAATGGGGTTGCTCTATGCGTCCACCTCGGGATCCACACTCCCGTCAACTGGAGCCTCCCACTGAGCAGCCTCCTCGGCTCCTAACTCCTCCTCAAGTACATAATCTGAAAAATGTTAGTAGTAGGGGGTGAGCACGAAGCTCTGCAGAAAATTTCTCCCAAACCTAAACAAGGTTTAGAAAACATTTAAAATTCGGTCAGTCTCCTTTTTTTTTTTTCACAAAATATCATATATAACTTTTGAAAGAAAATAGGGCATTTTAAATAGATCTCAAGTTTAAGGGATAACAGTAATTAAAGAATAAATGAACACAATATACAATTAAATAACCATTCCACTATAAATGATTTCTCACAAGTTCTTGCGGAATCTCATACTTCCCCAAAATCTTGTAGAAACCATTTCTAGTGCAAAGAACAATTCCCAACACTATAACAATCCCGTGTATTCAGGTGCATCCCCAAGGCCGTGTAGGTTGATCGTTTCTCCTGAATCTACCCAACCATTATACCTAGTCCACCCATAATAATCACAAGCACATTTGGAAAGGGGCGTATACCATACCAATGGCATTGCCGAATCGCTCCCCAGGAAAGGTATATCATCCTTGGTTCAAACTCTAGGCGTATGATAGCGGTTGTGTTGCCAAACACCAATCCACTACAAGTGTAAGAAACCATCTCCCCCCACCACGGGGTTCGACTGACATTTACACTCTACGTCATATCTCGTAAGTAATTCAAGTCCATCACAAACAACCATACACAAGAGGAAACCAAGAATATCTCCATTTGTAACCATCTCAAAGAAATTACCAAATTCCACCATTTCTCAAGTAATCCATCACAACATAATTTAAGAAAAATGAACAAGAGATCATTATAAACCTCATTTGTTTATACAAGGTAAAGCACTAAAGTTTGGTAATTAAGACAAAAATGAATTTAAGAGGAAAAATCTATTTTTCTTCAAAACTCGGGTTTGATTATGAAAAAGAGTGGTTCAATGGTTACCCAACAATCAAAATGTTCAAAACATGCTATTTATTGCAAAAATGCCAAGAATCATGTAGTACATAGCATATATATATTTGAAGACAAGTGAAAGACATACATATATATATATGCAACCCTAGCCTAAATGTATGAGAAATGAGAGAAAAACCCCCACCTTGAATCAAGATCTCCAAACAAAGCCTAAGCTCTAGAGAACTTGCTCTTCCCTTTTCTTTCTCCCTTAATCTTCCTTTAGGTCTCTAAGAGGTGTGGAATGAAAGGGGAGTGAAAGAATTGAGAGAAAAGGGGCTGAATATGGGGTTTTAGATACAGCAGCCCCGAATTTCACTGTTCATGGATTATTTGGGTCTTCTCCAAAAATTACGATTTTGCCATTAAAATCTCCAATTTGATCTATATGACTACCCTAAGTTTTTTTGACGTTCCGGATTCATTTTTAATGTTATTTTAACCTAAAAATATTTATTTTTATGATTTATTTCAAAACTAAAATATATTCACACTCGAAACATTAAAATTTTTATTTTATTCCTCCGAACCGCTATAGGTGCTATTCTTACGGTTTCAATATATATATGGTTTATTCTTAAGTCATTACATATATATAAGAATCACTAAACAAGTACATTACTATATTATTATAAATATATGGGGGGTTTACACCTTCAAGGTCTAAGAACAAAGCACAACACTTTACTATCTAAGGAACACCATAGTGTAGATTTTTGGTTAACTTCGGAGAATAAACTGATTTGACTTTGGTATTTCTAGTATGTGTGACCTATATGGTTGGAAAGATATAAGAGTTAGGGTTCTAACAAAAATAACTGTGCACAATTTGGACTTTTCAACCATGAGTTATGATCAAATTAGTGAAAGGTAGTCTGCTAGACTGCTTGGTTCTTTTATACTTGTCTAACTCAAGTTTGGGTGTCTTTTGTCACAAATCCTATCTCGTACCCATCTCCAATATAGGTAGGATGAATTTCATACAGATCCATGTCTAGCATCATTCATTAACCAAAACCAAATTACCCTCTGTCTCCTAGAATCATCCATGATAACATGATGTAGAACTAGTATATTTAGAAAAATCTTTCTTCAATTCCTCTAAGCTAGCTCATTGATGAGAATGAAAATTTCATATTTTTCTCTTTCATTATTTAGCCCTTTATACTTATTATTCTTATAGTTTGATTTAGAAAGTAAATAAAGACGTTAAAAGTAGAACGAAACTAATAGGATGGTTGTTGATAGTATAGATATGTGGGGATTTACAATCCACTCCCCTTAAACAAAGTTTTGTCCTCGAAACTTACCTCAAATAGCGAATAAGTGTGGGTACTTCTCCCATATTTCTAGCTCCGGTTCCCAAGTAGCTTCTTCCACTCCATGGTGTTGCCACAAAACCTTCACTAGTCGGATGACTTTGTTGCAGAGCACCTTTTCTTTAGCANTTATAAATATATGGGGGGTTTACACCTTCAAGGTCTAAGAACAAAGCACAACACTTTACTATCTAAGGAACACCATAGTGTAGATTTTTGGTTAACTTCGGAGAATAAACTGATTTGACTTTGGTATTTCTAGTATGTGTGACCTATATGGTTGGAAAGATATAAGAGTTAGGGTTCTAACAAAAATAACTGTGCACAATTTGGACTTTTCAACCATGAGTTATGATCAAATTAGTGAAAGGTAGTCTGCTAGACTGCTTGGTTCTTTTATACTTGTCTAACTCAAGTTTGGGTGTCTTTTGTCACAAATCCTATCTCGTACCCATCTCCAATATAGGTAGGATGAATTTCATACAGATCCATGTCTAGCATCATTCATTAACCAAAACCAAATTACCCTCTGTCTCCTAGAATCATCCATGATAACATGATGTAGAACTAGTATATTTAGAAAAATCTTTCTTCAATTCCTCTAAGCTAGCTCATTGATGAGAATGAAAATTTCATATTTTTCTCTTTCATTATTTAGCCCTTTATACTTATTATTCTTATAGTTTGATTTAGAAAGTAAATAAAGACGTTAAAAGTAGAACGAAACTAATAGGATGGTTGTTGATAGTATAGATATGTGGGGATTTACAATCCACTCCCCTTAAACAAAGTTTTGTCCTCGAAACTTACCTCAAATAGCGAATAAGTGTGGGTACTTCTCCCATATTTCTAGCTCCGGTTCCCAAGTAGCTTCTTCCACTCCATGGTGTTGCCACAAAACCTTCACTAGTCGGATGACTTTGTTGCAGAGCACCTTTTCTTTAGCATCGAGAATCTTCACCGGTTGTTCTTCATAGGTTGCTCCGTCTTGAATTTCAATATCTTCCAAGTATACGACCTGTATTGCCTCCGATTGACACTTTCTCAACATCGACATGTGGAACACGTCATGTACCCCTGACAACTGAGCTGGTAACCGCAACTGATACGCCGCTTTGCCCACAACTTTGATCACTNTGTGCACAATTTGGACTTTTCAACCATGAGTTATGATCAAATTAGTGAAAGGTAGTCTGCTAGACTGCTTGGTTCTTTTATACTTGTCTAACTCAAGTTTGGGTGTCTTTTGTCACAAATCCTATCTCGTACCCATCTCCAATATAGGTAGGATGAATTTCATACAGATCCATGTCTAGCATCATTCATTAACCAAAACCAAATTACCCTCTGTCTCCTAGAATCATCCATGATAACATGATGTAGAACTAGTATATTTAGAAAAATCTTTCTTCAATTCCTCTAAGCTAGCTCATTGATGAGAATGAAAATTTCATATTTTTCTCTTTCATTATTTAGCCCTTTATACTTATTATTCTTATAGTTTGATTTAGAAAGTAAATAAAGACGTTAAAAGTAGAACGAAACTAATAGGATGGTTGTTGATAGTATAGATATGTGGGGATTTACAATCCACTCCCCTTAAACAAAGTTTTGTCCTCGAAACTTACCTCAAATAGCGAATAAGTGTGGGTACTTCTCCCATATTTCTAGCTCCGGTTCCCAAGTAGCTTCTTCCACTCCATGGTGTTGCCACAAAACCTTCACTAGTCGGATGACTTTGTTGCAGAGCACCTTTTCTTTAGCATCGAGAATCTTCACCGGTTGTTCTTCATAGGTTGCTCCGTCTTGAATTTCAATATCTTCCAAGTATACGACCTGTATTGCCTCCGATTGACACTTTCTCAACATCGACATGTGGAACACGTCATGTACCCCTGACAACTGAGCTGGTAACCGCAACTGATACGCCGCTTTGCCCACAACTTTGATCACTTCAAATGGCCCGGTCTATCTTGGCGCTAACTTTCCCTTCTTGCCGAATCTAAATACTCCTTTCTTGGGTGACACTTGAGGAACGCGTATTCTCCAAATTTGAATTCCAAGGGTCTTCGTCTTTGATCCGCATAGCTTTTTTGCCGACTTTGCGTCGTGCGTAGCCTCTCTCAGATGAGTTGAATTTTCTCGGTAGTTTCTCGAACAATCTCTGGTCCAAACAAACTACTCTCGCTGGCTTCCAACCAACATGTAGGGGATCTACACGGTCTTCCATACAATGCTTCATACGCTGCCTTCCCAATGCTGGCCTGATAGCTGTTATTATACGCAAACTCCACCAATAGTAAGTGATCATTCCAGCTTCTTTTGAAGTCCAACGCGCAAGCACGTAACATATCTTCCACAATCTGTATCACCCTTTCAGATTGGCCATCCGTTTGGGGATGAAAAGCTATGCTGAAATGTAACTCTGTCCCCATGGCTTGTTGTAGACTTTGCCAGAACCGCGCCACAAATCGAGAATCACGATCCGACACGATAGAAAGTGGAACTCCATGCAAGCACACAATCTCACGGATATACAGCTGGCTTAAAGTCTCGAAGGTGTCCTTGGTCTTCATACCCAAAAAGTGAGCGGACTTGATAAGTCTATCCACAATAACTCATACTGCATTATGCCCACGCGACGTCCGTGGTAAACCCGACACGAAATCCATGGTGATGTGATCCCACTTCCACTCTGGGATAGGCAAAGACTGTAGTAATCCTCCTGGCTTTTGATGTTCAATCTTCAACTGCTGGCACACCGCACATCGTGCTATGAACCTTGCCACATCCTTCTTCATTCCCTTCCACCAATATCGGCGCCTCATGTCCCTATACATTTTTGTGCTACCGGGGTGGATAGCAAACTTAGAGTGATGACACTCTCTAAGTATCTCTTCCTTTAGGGATGAATCATCGGGAACACATAGCTTCTCCCCATATCTCAATTCTCCGTTTCTCAAAGACCAACCCTCCATAGTTTCTCCATTCTTTAATTTAGCTCGAATCGACTCTAATTCAGAATCCAAGCATTGCAATTCCACAACCCTATGTTGGAGAGTAGGTTGAGCCATAAGGTTGAACAAACATGGTCGGGATCCATCTTCTCCAACCCATAGATCAAAATCTCCAAGGGCATCCCTCATCTTCCATTTACATGCAAAAGTATTGAGTTCACCCCAAGACTTTCTGCTAAGTGCATCGGCGACTACATTGGCCTTCCCCGGATGGTAGTTGAGTGCGAAATCATAATATTCTAGATACTCAACCCACCTTCTCTGCCGAAGATTCAAATCTTTCTGTGTGAACACATACTTGAGGCTTTTATGATCCGAGAACACTTGAAACTTTTCCCCATAAAAGTAACACCTCCACAGCTTGAGAGCAAAAACTACTGCGGCAAGCTCCAAGTCATGAGTGGGATAATTCTGCTCATGAACCTTTAATTGTCTCGAACCATAAGCAACAACCTTGCCTCCTTGCATTAGCACACATCCCAAGCCTCATAACAAAGCATCGGTGTACACATCATATCCTTCCTCATTGCTCAGAATAATGAGGACAGGTGTCATCGTCAACCTCTCCTTCAAGGCGCAAAAGGCTAGCTCACACGCTTGAGTCCACATGAATTTTTCTCCCTTCCTTGTGAGGCGAGTCATCGGCATCGCAAGCTTTGAGAACCCTTCCACAAACCTCCGGTAGTAGCCTGCTAAGCCTAGAAAACTACGTACTTTGGTCACATTCTTTGGTGGTTCCCACTTCATCACTGCCTCAATCTTTGCGGGACCAACAGCTACCCCTTGTTTTGGCATCACATGGCCAAGGAATTTCACTTCCTTCATCCAAAACTCACATTTACTCATCTTCGCATATAACTTATGTTCGCTCAATGTCTGTAGCACAATAGAGAGATGACGTCCATGTTCCTCATGAGTCCGGGAATAGATTAGTATGTCATCAATAAACATGATGACAAACTGATCTAGATACGACCGAAATACCCTGTGCATTAAATCCATGAAGGCTGCTGGAGCATTAGTCAATCCGAACGGCATCACTGTATACTCAAAATGACCATACTGAGTACGAAAAGCAGTCTTAGGAATATCTTCCTCCTTGATCCATAATTGATGATACCCTGTGCGAAGGTCAATCTTAGAGTAATACTTAGAACCCTTCAACTGATCAAATAGGTCGTCGATTCATGGCAGAGGGTATTTGTTCTTCAAAGTAACCCAGTTTAACCTTCGATAATCTGTGCACAACCGTAGTGTCTCATCCGTCTTCTTCACAAAGAGTACCGGGGTTCCCCAAGGTGAAGTACTCAAACGTATAAACCCAATGGCCAACAAATGATCCAACTGCTTCCTTAGCTCCTTTAACTCCAACGGTGCCATTCGATAGGGAGCAATAGATATGGGTTTGGTTCCCGGATAGAGATCAATCCTGAACTCAATCTCCCTGTGTGGTGGTAACCCGGGTAGTTCATCTGGGAAGACATCCGGAAAGTTTGACACTATCAACACTACATCCGCATGGAGTTTATCCCGATTATCTCCCATCAGGCTAGCTAAGAAACTCAATTAACAATATCAGCATACCATGGTAGCTCTAAAACCTCAAAGAGTTGTTCATCGAGGAAGCTTTCATTAATTGGCAGGTTCTCCTCATGAAAATCATAGGCCAACTTCGAAAGATGATCCATCAGCACATTCTCCCCTCCTTTTTATCTTTTATGGTCAAATCAAATTCCTATTGTAGGAGTATCCATCTAAGCAGTCGTGGTTTGACATCTTTCTTAGTAAGAAAATATTTTATGGCTACATAGTTGGTAAAAAAAGTAATTGAGGAATCAACCAAATAAGAACAAAATTTATCCAAAGCAAAAACAATTGCAAGTAACTCTTTTTCAGTAGTAGAATAATTCATTTCAGCATCATTTAGAGTTTTGCTATCATAATAGATCACATAAGGCTTTTTATCCTTTTAGCCTAAATCTACTCCTACAACATAATCACTAAAACCACACATCAATTCAAAGGGTAGGGACCAGTTAGGGGGCTGCATAATAGGAGCAGAAATTAGCTTACCCTTAAGTTTTTCAAAATATTTTTGGCATGCTTCATCCCACTCAAAGACTACATCATAACTAAGAAGATGACACATAGGTATAGTTATAGCACTAAAGTCTTTAATGAATCTCATATAAAAGCCCACGTGTCCTAAGAATGATTTGATGTACTTAACTATTTTAGGAGTTGGTAAATTATCTATGAGATCTATTTTTTTCTTGTCAACTTTTATTCCCTTAGTTGAGACTATATGACCTAAAATTATGCCTTATGTCAACATAAAGTTGCATTTTTCCTAATTCAGTATAATGCCAATTTCTTTGCATCTAATTAAAACCTTTTGTAGGTAATTCAAGCACAGATCAAAAGAATCTCCATACATAGATAAATCATCCTAGAATACTTCTAAGCATCTTTCAACCATGTCACTAAAAGTTAGCATGCATCTTTGAGAAGTAGCAGGTGATAGAATTATATACTAAAAGCTTTCTTTTTTGTAATGAAGTTCAGTTTATTATCTAATAAAATTTCTTCATTTTCTATTGAGAATTTGTATGGGTAAAATATTTGCATTATATTAAATATATGATATGCATGTGTTCTTTTATTTTCCATTGTAGATAATATGGTGTGTAAAGTTCGGTTTATACATAGAAGATCAGATTATTAGATCCATGAATGATATAAGTAAAGATTTACAGTCTTAGAAGGAATTAGACACACCAACAGTATGATTGAAGTGCAATCTTTTGGCATAGTTTGTCTTGGCTATAGGAGATTGTCTGATGCCTCAGATTGTTGCACTAGTACACCTTGTGTATTGAACATTACCATTATTGAGGTTATTTTTTATTGACTAAATAAGAAAATTAATACCTCATGGTTATATTGATTGCTTAAGCTCTTAATCTTGAGATATTTAATTGATACGTCCATATAATAATTGTTACTTCAATTTATAAAGAGTGAGATTCATATTTGAGTCAACAAACTCAGTGAATTGGGAAATAACATTATTTGTATGGTAAAAATTAATTATTAATAGAAATCACATTCTGGTATTTAAATACGTTGATGGTCTCCTCTTGAGGAAGCTCATAAGTGTTGTTCCTGTCAGACCTTGCAGGTGGATTTAATTATCCGATATGACAAATAAGTTGAGTGGTAAGATATTAAAGATACAAAGAAGTCAATTAAATATACTTGTTAATAATTTTATCAATTAACGAACAATTAAACTTGGGGAGATTATTGAGCATATAATAATAAGGAGTTCGAAATATAATTTTGAGATAAGGCCTAAGAAATCAATAATAAATTTTAAGTGGACTAACTTATTATTAATAGACCATAGGATGTTTGTTCTGGGTTGGACATAGGATTCCTAGGCCTATTGGAAACCCATCCATTATTTCTCCTTAGGGTCTCTACTATAACCTATAAATAAACACACTCCATGGTTCTCTCAGTCATAACATTTAGCTCCACATTTAGAAGAGGCAGAGAGAGAAAGTAAGGAGAGAATTTAGAGGATTGTAGCCCACATTGCATTCGAATTTTGGCATGGAAGGACATACGGTAGAAGATCATGAAGGTAATCAAGCCAATTTTTTGTTCTGCATCAGTCTTTGTTCGTGTTGTTCACGCCTCAAGAGGTAAACTCTAATTCTGCCTTATAGGGTTAATAGATGAGTAAAATTTTTGTAATCAATTATACACGTCATCAATAGATCTTGGGACTATCGTTATAACAAGTGGTATCAGAGCCTTCGTTGATACTACGTATATATTGAATAAAGCCAAGTCGTCCAAGTAAAACGATTAGATTTATGCCATGGATGATGGGTAGAATGTTAAATTGTGCTAATTTCCATTTTGCAATTTTCTTATCCCGCTATTATGGTCACATTTTTTTATTATCGCTTCATATAATTGGATCCCACGATGGTTTGTTCATTGTTAATATTATTGGAAGGATTCACACGATGGTTTATTCATGTTGTAATATTGATGGTATTATGTGAACTCCTTCGTGGAGGCATAGGGTCATGCATTATTGTTGTTATTTTTTTATGAGATTTCCTGTGATGAGATTGCATAAGCTTCTCCTAGCCTATCCCCAACAACTCAGTGTAGCATAACATGGAGGTGGATGGATTCATCAAGGATTGCTATAGACTACTTATTGCATTGAAACCAAAACACATGACCATAATAGTTGTGACTCTTTATTTAAGCAGCTTTCTAATAGTTAGGACTCTTTGTTTAAATAGTTTCCTAAAAGTTGTGACTCTTTGTTTAAGCAATTTCCTTATAGTTGGGTCTCTTTGTTTAAGCAATTTTATTATTCAGGTTGATCTATATTTTATTCATGTTTTGATTGTATGGGTAGCTAATTATATGACAGGTACCCTAACATGTGGATAACATGGATAATTGACAAGCTTAGATTATTTGTTATGGCTTAGTATCTAATTTATATTGATTAAAATAAGGATGTTTAAAGTATGTATGTAATTAGAAAAATAAAATAAAATTCTCAATTTCTGTATGGGTAGCTATGGAAATTTGATATTTTATATATTGCACGCATATATACTACATATAAAGATGGGGTAGCTCTACAATTTTATAAATATGTCAAAAATTCTTGTATTTTATCATGATAAAAATTATATTTTTTATAACACTCACAAAGTATAAAATAACTAAGTGGGAGAGGGAATTTATTTTGTATAAATCCCACAGTCTCCTTTACTAGTTTGTAAGTGATGTAATTAATTGTGCGTGTTGGATTTGGTGCCTTCCTCTCTATCAGATGAAATTAATTTCAAAATCATCGCTACAAACTTTCTAAAATGATAATTTTGGATAATTGCTAGAATGGGCTCACTTCTACATCTGAAGGGGCTTATTATGAAACAATTGACACAAAATTAAGTAATACTACACACTTAACTATAAATAGTAGTACCCTTTCAATCTGAGTCACTACTTTTATTTACAGGACTAAAGTTAAGCTTGCTATTTAATTTTTGTTATCATGCTATAGTGGCTAGAGCGTAAAGTAAACAGAAAATGATCTGTCTGGACAAATAATGGATAATAGATGTCCTCCCTATCGAAGCATGCTATTCACGGTGATTCAAGTTGTTGGCGAATTCATTTAGAAATTGGTAGAAGAACCAAATTTAAATTTGAATTTGATGTTTTATTTTGCCCATCATAATTTTAAATTTTTTGATTTTCAACTTTTAAAATGTGTTCATTCAATCCTCTTTCTGTCATACTTAAAAAATACAAACTAACTGGACCAAACTATATAGACTGGAAAGGAAACTTGAGTATTGTGTTGACTGTAGACAAGTACAAGTTTGTGCTCAATAATCTTTGTCTTGATGAACCCGGTGAGGGGGCAACCGAACAGGAAGTCCAAGCTCATCGGAGGTGAAAAAAGGCTGATAAGATGGCGCAGGGTTACATTTTGGCATCTATGTCAAGTGTGCTACAAAATTAGCATAAGCTCATGCACACCGCCTATGAAATGATTAAGAACCTCAAAACAAATATTTGGGGATCAAGGTAATGTTGCTAGAAAAGTTGTGATGAAAGATATAATGAACACAAGAAAGCCTTAGGGAGAACCAATAAGGGAACATGTTCTAAAGATGATGGGTCTTGTTAATAAGCTAGAGATCCTAGGAGCTAAGATTAATGGGGAAACCCAAGTTAATTTAATCCTCTAGTCTCTGCCAGAGTCCTTTAAGCAGTTTCACCTTAATTACAATATAAATAAATGTTCTTATTCTCTACCAGAACTCCTTAAGGAACTCCAAGTAGCTGAAGGCCTCTTTCAACAGTAACCTCATGTTTATGCAACTGAGAAAGGTTAAGTTTCTATGTTAAAAGGAAAAAAAATAAAAAATTGAAAATGCTCAAAAGCAGGTTGTTGGCCCTCAGGGAGTAATGAAAAAGCCTAAGGGCAAGTGTTTTCATTACAAGTAGTCAAGATACTAGAAGAAGCAATGTTCGGTCTTCCTTAACAATGTGAAAAATCTAGGTAAATCTTATTTACTAGTAATTGTGACATTGAGGATGTCAATTTTATTGAATTACTTGAGAAAGATTAATTTAACATGTCATCTTTTTAAAATTCTTTACAAGCTTGCCTAGTTGACTCTTATGATGATAAAGTTTGGGGAATCAAAATGTCATGCCATTGAAATTAGATGGTCAAGCATTCAAGTTTGAATTGAAGCCTGATTGACCATTAGATTTATTCTAATTGTATAATTGTTGTTAGGTTTTAGTTTATTTTTTATTTATGCTTTTCTATTTGAGTTGTTATTTTATAGGTTTTGTAGTTGTTGCGGCATCAAGTATTCCTGCCCATTTATTTTTGCTCATTATTCTTAGTGAACATTAAGGTATTTATTTTTACATTGAGGACAATGTTGAATTTAGGTTGAGGATATGAGTGTGTTTTGCGTTGTGACAATTTTATTTATTTTATTTTTTTGAATATATTTTTTTCCTGTTATAGGTAAAAAAAATTAAGTTTTTTTTTAATTGCCTTGAACCATGTTCTTATTACTTCACTAGAATTGGGTTAGTTTGGAAAGCCCAAGTTAGTAACTTGTCCAATATGCTTGAGAACCTATTGATCTATCATTATGAAATACCACAAGTTCTCCCCTTAATTGGTGTTCACAAGTAAAATAACAAGTAAAAAATTAAACAAATGTAAAATAGGCGACTTCGTGCTAGGTTTGTAAATTTACTACTCCTGAGTAAATCTAGTCAAGAGTAAATCTCACCGATTCCTCTCATATGTACTTAAAATATATTTTCTCCCTTTTTTTTCACAGACGCTAACCTAATGAAAACATACAAATATAGTACAAAATCAAGTTACCAACATATGATTATCATATTTGCTATAAATGTCAACCCAATGACAACATATAACAATCATGACATAAAATCATAGTATAATATGAAAGTATGAATACACATCAATTAGCCAAATCATGCAAGTAAAATAAGTAAGAAACAAACAAGGCATATAACTCAAAGTCAAATATGATTAGTGACTTGATCCAAAATGTGTACATCCAAGTGCAGGCGATCAAGATGTAGTAATAATCTGGTTAAGTCCGGAGTCGAATCCACAGGGAACTATTATTGGTGTTTCGAAGTAAGTAGTGAAAGAGACCAAGTGATTGGAACCCTTGAGAATTGAAGTTATGGTATTTCCTGGATAGAATATAAGATTCTTTCCAAGGGGTTTCTCTAGACAAAATACAATAAATTATCAAATTTAACAGTCACCCTTTTGCTTGAGGATCTGAACATGTAGTTAATCATCCAGTTTATTATACTTGTGCTTGGACACTTAATTAACCCCTGTGTCAACATGAAGCTAATTAGAAGAGAAGAATGGAGTATTAGAATTAAGAGCATGGTTCCAATTTCTTTGTAGAGGTTTACAAGAATTGTCTGTGGTGAGACTCAACCCGTCCACAAACAAGCGTCTCTACAAGGCATCCAACCATTGCATTAGTATTCCATTCTTTATATGAAGCACAATAATGGTGAAGACTGAAATGTAGTCATGAAGATCTGACCGGTGTACTTGCCTAGAACCAATGGGTCTTTCTATGCAAGAGTCATCTATATCACAGAAAGTACTCATGGTTATACAAAGTACCTTAGCTTTGCTAGATGTATTCAATATAAAACATTAAGCATAAATGAAATGCAAAAATATAACTTCCGAATGATTTATACATGTCCATCACCTCTTAATAAAGAGTGAATGAGAAACTACTCATTCTTCATGTGTAAAAACCAGGTAAAAATTTGAACTTTTTCGAAAAAAAGGGCAAAAAGGTCAATTGTCACTATAATGTGGGGTTGAAATCGATATTTTTCTAGAGCTCGGATGATGCAACAAACTTCACCATTGGAATTGTATCGCAAAATCGAGCTGCCATGTCAATTTTCATCAAATTTTAAGATAGTCAAATTTTGCATATTTTACGAGACAATTGGGAGACGAATGACCTCACAAATGTCTCCAAAAATAGAATTTATAAAATTTTCTTATAATTAGATAAAATTTCAAATAAAATTAACTTGAATTGAAATCAGGAATTAATTAAGTCGTTTCGGGTTAAAAACGGACCCGAAAGTAATAAACGTGCAGGACAATGTGGACCGCACCATTAAAGGGTATAAATAGGGGCTAAATATGGATACTGGCTAGCAATCTCGGCAAATACCCCCCAAACCTCCTGACATTACAAAAAATTTTGCCTCTCTGTTCAAGAAACCTTCAAATATGGAAAATTCTGTAATGATTCCTAATACTTCAGAGATTATTTCCTTGACAAGTGTTGATCCTTTGGGATGTAATAACTCCAATCCTATGCCTCTTACAACTCAATCGAATAGAAACAAGCCGACTGTTCAGATTCTTCCTTCGACTGTGCCATCTTCGTCTGAGTCAGGAATTCAGGTTCCTTTTGATTCCTTAATTGTTCAAAATACTCAAGGTATTAATCTTCAAGCTAGATCCTCTTTGAACTCCCAATCCATTTTGAAATCTCAAGATCCTTCGAGGGATCGAACTTCTCCAAATATTCAGATCTCTGTTCCTGACGCAGAAATTCTGATTCCAGCTATCATTTTGAATGTTTAGAATCCTTCTGGTAATCCTATTCCTTCTTCTACAATTCTATTTGGATCTTTGAATTCTGTAAATCCTCCTAAGCCTGCAAAGAGAGTTGTCTTTAATAAAGGAGAACTTGGGATGTATTGGTCCCTTGTTGAGACTATGGAGTTGTCGAAAAGTTTTAGTCAGACACTTATCGGTAAATGTGCTTATGGTAAGCCTTCACTAGGTGTGGTGAAAGAATTTATTAATTCTAGGTGGCTATTAAAAGGGGAATTCTCTGTAGGAGTGTTAGACCTGAGGCATGTTTTGATCAGATTTTCGCTTTATGAGGATTATGTCAAAGTATGGCTGAAGGATACCACCTACATTGAGGGCTATCTTTTAAGGTTCTTCAAGTGGTTCCCAGAGTTTTATCCTGGGATTGAACCACCTGTTGTGCCTGTATGGGTGTCTTTACCTGGCTTGCCAATTCATTTATTCAATAATGAAAGTCTGAGAGATATTTTGAGTCCAATTGGCAGAATTCTGGTGATAGATAATGCCACTTTGAATCTTTCTAGGCCTGGTGTGGCCAGGGCCTGTGTTGAAATGAATCTTCTAGTTAGTAATCCTAAGAGATTCTGGCTAGATATGAGGGGAGTGAGTGGCAGATGGCAGAGGATAGTGTATGAGAAAGATTATAAATACTGTCCTGCTTGCCTTAAGCAGGGGCATAATGAAGAATTGTGTAGACGAAAGAAGAAAGTGAAAGGTGATACTTCTGAAAAGAAGCAGCAATCTGGGAATGATTTTAATCACGATGAGGAAAGGAGGAGGAAAAAAGGGAAAGCAATTGCTGTAGATGGCACAAGTGTGCAGCCCAGAAAGGAATATAGACAGAAAACTATGCTTCCAACTACTGTTGTGGGAAATAGTTTTGCTGTGCTTAATGAGGAGGTTGTTATGGAGGATCTGGATAAAAGTAGGGATATATCTATATTGGGGCAACCAGGGTTATCTGATAAGGCTACTGAGATTGGAGGCTCTACTTCTACTATGGAGATGGTTAATGAACTAGCTCCTAAGGATATGAATAATGGTGTTGACCTTGTTAGTAATGTGGAGATGAATAGAGAAGTTCAACATGGGGATAATGTTAGAGATGATGGAGGAAATCTTGGAAATCCTCATGTGAATTTTGAATGTGGAAATCAAGGAGTTGATGGTCCTGTTACTGCTAATATCAGAATAGAGGAGATTCCAAAAGATATCAGTTTAGAAGAGAACCATGCTTCTATTCATAGGGAGCAATTACCTATGACTACAGCTTATGAGGGGGCTCATTTGGAGGTTTTTTCCTTTTCCTCTACAGTAAATGTGGTAGATAATGACAAAGACATTGGAGGAATACTGGGAACTGGTGTGGAAAATATAATTCCTGTTAGTGATGGTATGAATGATGATAATATTGTTACTAATAATAATGAGGAGATCCTTGGAGAATGTAGAACTCTTTATGCTCAATCCTTGAGATCCTCATTCTTAGTGGAACATGATTTTACTGTCAGAAAAGGAACTCAAAAATTGTTAGATGATCAGAGTGGTTTGGTCAGAGTGAGAGATCCTCCAGATAAGGGTTATTATTCTGATCAAGCCAGCTCTAGAACTCAGAGAGTTGTAAATGTTGATTCTGATAAATCTGGGAGTTCCTTTGATGATGATGATGATGATGATGATGATAATGGACTTAGTTCCAGTGATGTTCCTTCTTCCATATACTTATGATTAATCTTTTATCATGGAATATGAGAGGAGCAGGTAAAGATGCTAAGAGGAGGAGATTAAAGAAGCTTATTAAATTGCAGGATGTATGTCTAGTTGCACTTCAAGAGCCTAAATTGTTGGTTTCCAAATTGATTCCTTTTGCTAGGAGTATTGGTCTAGAACACTTTTGTTCCAATGCTCTAGCAGAAAGAAATATTTGGATTTTATGGGATGAGAGAATCAGATTAAGGGTCTTATTTGAACATGCCCAAGTATTAACTGTGGAAATAACATTTATGACCTCAGTTGTATTCTGGATTTCTATTGTATATGCCAGTTGTGATCTGTTTGCAAGAAGGATCTTATAGGATCACTTGTTGAATATTGATATCCTTTCTGATGTTCCTTGGATGGTGGTGGGTGACTTCAACACAATTTTATCCTCTGCTGAAAGATTGGGGGGAGCTTCTCCTTCTCAGTTATCTATGGAGGATTTTGGTGATTTTTTGAATCATAGGGGTCTATTGGATGCTGGTTTTATGGGGAACAAATTTACATGGTGTGATAATAGAAAAGGAGGTATCAGGATGAAGCAGAGGTTGGATAGAGCCCTAATTAATCCTCTCTAGAATCTGAATTTTGACAGTCTGGAAGTGGTTCACTTGGCAAGAGGTGCTTCTGATCATAGTCCTTTATTATTGAAAATTATGGATGCTCCTCTTCAGAAGAGAATCTCCTACTTTAGATTTCAAGATATATGGTGTGATCATGAGGGTTTTCTGGCTATGATAGCAGCTAACTGGTGTGGACAGTATTCAGATAATCCAATGTCAAATTTGTTTATTAAGATGAAATATTTGAAAGCTCATATAAAGATGTGGAACAAAGAGGTGTTTGGTAATCTCTTTGAGAAGTTGAGAGATTATGAATAGAAGATAAGTTTGGTTGAACAAGATTTAGACCAACACTTTTATGATCCAAAAGCTATGGAGTTAACAGCCATGCAAAGTGAGATGGATGATTGGTTAAGAAGAGAGGAAATTTACTGGAAACAAAAATCAAATGTAAAATGGGCTATTCAGGGGGAAAGGAATACCAGATTCTATCACTCTATTGCTAAAAGTAGAGTTGTCAGGAATAAAGTCTCAAGAATCAAGAATAATGAAGGGATCTGGGTGTATGGAGACAAGCAGGTAGCTGAGGTGGCTGAGGAATTTTATGTTGAACTCTATAAGTCAGAGAATCATACAATCAATGAACAACTACTTGATGTCATTCCTAAGACTATAAGTTAAGAGGATAATGAGAAGCTAACTGCTGAGGTTACTTTGGAGGAATTGAAAGATGTGGTATTTTCAATGGCTACTGAGAGTGCTCCGGGGCCAGATGGTATGTCTGGTAAGTTTTTTCAGTTTGCCTGGGATATAATTAAAGTAGATGTGGGTAGAGCTATAAACTTTCTGCTTAAATGAGGCTTAATTCCCAAATCTGTGAACTCTACTTTGTTAGTGTTGATTCCTAAGAAGGTGGATCCTACTTCCTTTTCTGATTTCAGACCCATAAGCTTATGTAACTTTTTATATAAGATTTTTACAAAGCTGGTTAACATGAGACTAGTTTCCCTCCTTCCTGGTTTAATCTCTGAAGAACAACATGGTTTTGTTAAAGGGAGAGGGATTGGGGATTGTGTAGCACTGGGACAGCTTCTTGTTGGTGAATTAGACAGGAAGGTTGAGGGTGGAAACATGGTTATGAAGCTGGATATGATGAAAGCATATGACAGGATGGAATGGGATTTTTTGTTGAAAGTACTGGCTAGATTTGGCTTTTCTGATTTGTTCACTCAGATTATTTTGAATTGCTTGAATAGTCAGTTTTTTACTATATGCTTAAATGGACAAAGATATGGTTATTTTGCTAATTCAAGGGGTTTAAGGCAGGGAGATCCTCTCTCTCCCACTTTATTCATCCTGGCTGAAGAGGTGCTGAGTAGAGGTTTGAGGAGAATTTATAGTCAAAATTTGGTAAAACATTTTCATATTGGGAGAGGAACAACAGTTGTCAGTCACTTACTGTTTGCTGATGATACCCTGGTCTTCTTAAGGGGTACCAAATATTCTATTTTGAATGTAATGAATTTTATTGCCCTTTATGAATCAAGCTCTGGTCAGAAGGTTAACAAGCTGAAAAGTGCAGTGTATTGTTCTAAGCTGATTTCTGTAACCAGAAGGAATAGGCTGGCTTCTGTAATGGGGATTCCTTTTAAGGACTATCCTTTTACTTATTTGGGATGTCCCATTATCAGAGGAAGGGTTAAGAAATGCTATTTTGAAGAGGTGGTAGAAAGCTTTAGAAAAAGAATTGAAGGTTGGTATGCCAGATTGTTATCTGGTATGGGANTGAGGCTTAATTCCCAAATCTGTGAACTCTACTTTGTTAGTGTTGATTCCTAAGAAGGTGGATCCTACTTCCTTTTCTGATTTCAGACCCATAAGCTTATGTAACTTTTTATATAAGATTTTTACAAAGCTGGTTAACATGAGACTAGTTTCCCTCCTTCCTGGTTTAATCTCTGAAGAACAACATGGTTTTGTTAAAGGGAGAGGGATTGGGGATTGTGTAGCACTGGGACAGCTTCTTGTTGGTGAATTAGACAGGAAGGTTGAGGGTGGAAACATTGTTATGAAGCTGGATATGATGAAAGCATATGACAGGATGGAATGGGATTTTTTGTTGAAAGTACTGGCTAGATTTGGCTTTTCTGATTTGTTCACTCAGATTATTTTGAATTGCTTGAATAGTCAGTTTTTTACTATATGCTTAAATGGACAAAGATATGGTTATTTTGCTAATTCAAGGGGTTTAAGGCAGGGAGATCCTCTCTCTCCCACTTTATTCATCCTGGCTGAAGAGGTGCTGAGTAGAGGTTTGAGGAGAATTTATAGTCAAAATTTGGTAAAACATTTTCATATTGGGAGAGGAACAACAGTTGTCAGTCACTTACTGTTTGCTGATGATACCCTGGTCTTCTTAAGGGGTACCAAATATTCTATTTTGAATGTAATGAATTTTATTGCCCTTTATGAATCAAGCTCTGGTCAGAAGGTTAACAAGCTGAAAAGTGCAGTGTATTGTTCTAAGCTGATTTCTGTAACCAGAAGGAATAGGCTGGCTTCTGTAATGGGGATTCCTTTTAAGGACTATCCTTTTACTTATTTGGGATGTCCCATTATCAGAGGAAGGGTTAAGAAATGCTATTTTGAAGAGGTGGTAGAAAGCTTTAGAAAAAGAATTGAAGGTTGGTATGCCAGATTGTTATCTGGTATGGGAAGAATTGTTTTGATACAATCAGTTCTTAGCTGAATTCCTATTCATATGTTGGCTTGTTTGAAAATTCCAAAAGGTATTCTGAATAAGCTGAATTCTCTGATTGCTGACTTTATTTGGTCTAGTCAGATGGACTCTAAGAGAAGGCATTGGGTATCATTGAAGAACATTTCAAAACCCAAATTAGAAGGTGGCTTGGGGATTAGAAGTTTTGATGATGTTCAAGCAACATTTAGAATCAAACAAGTATGGGGAATATTAAATGGATCTTCTTTGTGGGCCAAAGTATTTAAAGAAAAGTTTCTTCAGGGGAAACACATGCTAAGATGTGGAAATACAAGAGCTGGTCAATCCTTCAAAATATTGAGGCCTTGGTTTAAATTTACCATTCAGAATTCATTGAAAATTATTGGAAATGGCTAGTGTACTGATTTTTGGTGTGACTCACGGATGGATAGTGGTCCTCTGATTTTGAGAACTAGGATACCTCCCTTGATTTTTCCCAGAATTAATGAGGTATGGAATGGTGTGGAATGGAGGCTAGATGAAGTAGCTGAATGGCTTAACCCTCAGATTTGTTCTGAGATTGAGAGTATGACCTTTATAAGATCTGAGAGTTCAGATAAACTTGTTTGGAGGCACACTAATTCAGGCTGTTTTACTGTTAAATCTGCCTGGAGTCAAATTAGGGAAAAAGGGATCCAAAATGAAATAGCTAAATGTATTTGGAAACAGAAAATTTTCCCTAGTGCTCAGTTGTGCACTTGGAAAATTTTCAGAAAGGCTTTGACTACTGATGATAGAATACAAGGAGTGGGTGTAGCTATGACTAGTAAGTGTGTACTGTGTGGCAGGGCTGAGGAAAATGTCTCCCATCTATTTATTGATGATTATATAGCATGGCTTGTCAGCATTTCAGATCATTGTGGAATCTGATTCTCTCACTCTTGTTCAAATGGTGAATGGATTAGCTGTAGTCCCATGGAAAATGTAACATTTGCTGGAGAGAATTAATTTGTTGATTGGAATGTTGAATTTACAAATACATCACATTTATAGGGAAGCTAATGGCCTTGCTGATTTTTTAGCTTCCTTTGCTGTCCAGAACAGAAGAGATACTGAATTCACAGATGGCACTGGGATACCTAAAGCTGGAAGGGCTATTCTACAGCAAGATCAGAGTGGATTACCTACTGTTAGAATGAAAAGAATGATTTTTGAGCAAAAATAGGGTATAGGCTGATGATCAGAGCAATTCTCTGCTCTGCTGCTGCTGTTCTACTAGCATTTAAAGCAAGCTGCTTCATTGATTTCTCTCAGCAGGATGCAGGAAAATCAGCTAACCATTGGTAGTACACAGGAAAGGATTACATATGGGGTTATGATGGAGGTTTTTGAGTGTTTCAGCTGGAAGCAAATCAGCTAAAGCACTCTGGTGTGGTTCAGCTGGTTTGTTACTGCCTTGAATTGGGAAGAGGTTTCAGCAGGAGGAAGAGAAAGCTGCACAAAGGGAATACATATAGAATTACCTTTTTACCCTTGTATAGCTTTTTGATAAATGTTTCCACAGTCATTGTTTTATTTTAAAAAACAGTGACTGCTTTGCTTCTTGTAATTTTTGCATTCAATAAAAAAAATTCTCTATTTTTTTTTAATTTATATATATATATATATATATATATATATATATATATATATATATATATNTTACTTTAATATATATATATATATATATATATATATATATATATGAAAAATGAGACATTCTCACCCCATTTGGCTGGCTGAATTAGACGTTGAAGAGAGAAAAGAGAGAGAAGAGAAAAACCTAGAAATTCTACCTTTCTTCTTGTGATCCAAGGGGTTCCGTTAGTCGAAATTGCTTGGACCAAGAGTTAAAGTTGATCACCGTGACGAGGGCTACGCGTACCAGTATGATGAGGTCTAGAAGGCAAATCGTATTGGTATGCGTACCGGTATGATAAGGTCCAGTAGGCAATGTGTATCAGTACACATACCAATACACTTTTCAAAAATAGAATTTTTTTTTATTGTTTGGCCATGCCTTTGGCTCCTTTGGTTCCAATGATACAAATGGGCAAAAAATTAGATATATTGGGGTATATTGAACCTCAATGGGATTAAATGATTAAAAGAACACAGGTAATACGTGTGAGTTAAAATTTCGGTAATGGAATAACATTAGCGTGATGTTAGATCAAGCGGCACTCACTGGTATTTTTGCCGGTTGACGGGTTGTTAACGGGACTCCCGATTTTAGGGGCGTCACAGCTTGGTATCAAAGCATAGGTATGCGATTACCTAGGGCTTGATGGGCATTGGGTTTAGACCATTGCATTCATTGTACATTTCATGTTATGTGCTAAATTTTACTACATGATTGTGTGCTACATGTTATGTGAATTATATGCATGATAGAAATGTATATGAAAAAGGGAAACACTAGGGTTAGAAAACATAGCCTTGGGTTTCGGAAAAGGGGGTGAACAGTATAGTTTAATGTATAAATGTCTACTGGTGGGTGGCACACGCACTACTAGTGAGACAAAGAGGAAAATTTTTAAGTTTTAAACTTGATCCCTATCTTGGGATACTATGTGAGTGTTCGATTGCTATTTGACATGTGTAGATAGCAAATTGAGGAAAAGGATGCCGAGGCGGTGGGTGGAACAACCAACCACCACCGGTCTTTGACCAACAAGCCTTTGTAGAGGTTATTGGTGTGGTGGCGGCTACTATTGCATAGGCTAGTGCAAGTGGGAGTCAAGGAGGCTCAAGTCACCTTCAGAAGTTCAAGGTGCATTAGCCTTCGATCTTTATGGGAGGGACGGATTCGATGGCGACTGACCATTGGTTTCGACAAGTGGATAAGGTCTTAAGGGCTATGCAGATCACCTCCAATGCCACAAAGATAACACTAGCTACTTTTCAGCTAGAGGGAAAAACCCAAGTGTCGTGGGATTAGGTCAAGACCTTGAGGAACTTAGAGGTAATGATATAGGCAGAGTTTAGGGAGCTCTTTATGGGAAAGTATTTCCCAACTACTACTAGACAGGCAAAGGCCCGGGAGTTCTTAGACCTGAGACAAGGAACGATGATGGTGATGGAGTACGTGGCTAAGTTCACCAAGTTAGCCCGTTTCGTCGATGAATATATAGCCACAGATATGGCCAAATTGAGGAAGTTTGAGGATGGCCTTAAGTTGTCTATCTGGGGTAAATTATGGGTCTTCTTCTACAAAACTTAGACTCGATGGTTGCAACAGCCATGACCATTGAGAGGGAGGTAGATGACGCACGGAACATCCGGGAAGTAGGTGTTAAAGACAAGAAGAAGGAGGGCCAATCCTTTTCTTCTAGTTCGGGAAAGAGGCTGAGAACTTTTGTTCCACAGGGACAACAAGGGCAGGGCCGTAGCCTTTAAGGCCAAGGCCAAGGTCAGTCATCCCAAGGAGGGAGACACTTTAAGGCTTCCAGTCAGGCTGGTTAGAGAACATGTTGTCATTGTCACTAGCTAGGTCACATGAATCGGGATTGCCCCCAAAGGCAGGGATCCCAGAGTTATGGGTCATCTCAGTCCCAGACTTCGGTGGGGCATCCACAGACACAGTATACTCCTTACTACCCTATCATGGGCTAGGGGAGCCAGTATCAGTTCCAGGGTGCTACATAGACCCCTACCACTTCACGTGCGGGAACTCCGCAAGTAGGTTAGATGGCCTAAGGCATGGGTCGAGGCCGAGGACAGGGCTCACAAGCTGGTACATCAAGGACCCAGGGGTATGTCTATGCCATTATAGCATAGACTGAGCCAACAGATTAGTCGATAATACAGGGTACATTTTTACTGTCTCACTTATGGGCTAGAGTGTTATTTGATTCTAGTGCATTGCATTCATTTATCGCTGCATCATGTGTGAAAGATTTGGACTTAGAGGTTGAGACCTTGGAAGATCCATTACATGTGAGTTCTCCCCTAGGAGTTAAGGTGAGAGTTGATCAGAAATGTCGGGGTTGTTAGTTGGAGTTCTCGGGGATTCTACTCACCATGGACCTTGGGGTCATGGACATGTCGAAGTTCAATGTTATCCTCGGGATGGATTGGTTGGCGGCACACCGAGTCGTCATTGATTGTGATCGAAAGAGGGTCACTACTTATACGCCTAATGGTGTTTGTTTTAAGTTCCAGGGGGAAAAACATGTTGTTTTACCCCAAGCCGTGTATGATTCCCGTTAGCACAAATAGTTGATGGGTTGGCTTGTAAGCCTTACCCTGGAGGACGAGGCGAGACAAGAGTTGGGTCTACCTCGGGTTGTATACGAGTTTGAGGATGTTTTTTCGGATGAATTGTCGGGATTACCTCCACATAGGGATGTAGACTTCACTGTTGAGTTGCATTCGGATACATCACCTATTTCTATGACTCCGCATAGGATGGCAACAACTGAGTTACAAGATCTTAAGGTCCAATTACAAGAATTGTTGGACAGGGGATTTATTAGACCGAGTACTTCAGCTTGGGGCGCTCTGGTGTTATTTGCCAAAAAGAAAGACAAGACCCTTCAATTATGCCTTGACTATCGACAGTTGAACCAAGTTACTATCAAGAATAGGTACCCTTTGCCGAGGATTGATGACCTATTTGATCAATTGAGAGGGGCACGGGTCTACTCCAAGATAGATCTCTGTACCGGTTACCATCAGTTAAGGGTTAAGGAGGAGGATATCCCTAAGATGGCGTTCAGAATGCGGTACGGGCATTTCGAGTTCACAGTGATGCCATTCGGATTGACAAATGCCCCAGCGGCATTCATGGATCTTATGCATGGTGTATTTCAACCCTATTTAGATCAATTTGTTGTGGTCTTTGTAGATGAAATCTTGATCCACTCCAAGTCTGAGGAGGAGCAAGAGGGTCACTTGAGAATTGTTCTCCAGACCTTGAGAGATTACCAATTGTATGCCAAGTTCAGCAAGTGTGAATTTTGGCTTACGGAGGTGAAAATTTTGGAACACGTGGTGTCGGTTTCGGGTGTATCCGTGGACCCGGAAAAAGTTGAGGTAGTCATGAATTGGGAGAGGCTGACGTCAATCTTTGAGATACACAGTTTCTTGAGATTGATAGGGTATTACAGAAAGTTCATCGAGGACTTCTCCCAATTAGCTGCGCCTATGACGAGATTTAGAAAGAGGTCAAGTTTGAGTGGAATGATTCTTGTGAGATGGGATTCTATTCTGATAGTTCCACAAAAATGGACAGAGGTACACGGTGTATTGTGATGCCTTGAAGGACATACTTGGGTGTGTTTTGATGCAGTCCGGGGGGTAATGACTTATGGTTCTCGGTAATTAAAGAATCACGAGCAGAATTACCCCACACATGACATGGAGTTGGCGGCCATTGTTTTTGCATTGAAAGCTTGAGGCCACTATCTATATGGTGAGCAATTTGAGGTGTTTTCAGACCACAAAAGTCTGAAGTATATATATTTACAACGAGACCTCAACATGAGGCAACGCAGGTGGATGGATTTTCTTGAGGATTATGATTCACTTTGCATTACCATCTCGATAAGGCAAACGTGGTGGCTGATGCATTCAGTTGGAAGTCACGGGGAGTCTTGACTAGTATGGCTTTCCAGAAGTGGCAGATGCTCGAGACTGTGGGATAGTTTGGGCTACGATACATCGGTCAGGCTCAGGACATTTTAGGGAGCTTGGTGAATACACCTTCCCTACTCAAAAGAGTGATTGAGTCCCAGGGGCAGGATACAGAGTTATCATTGGTCAGGGACCGAGTACAGGCAGGTACAGGTGACGAGGGTTGGACCATTCACTCAGATGGTAGTCTTCGGTTTAGGGGAAGGATTGTGGTTCCCTAGTTTGTGGAGTTAAGGGAGGAGATTCTCAGAAAGTTTCACTGCTCTCGATTTTCTATACATCCAAGTGACATGAAGATGTACCATGATCTTCGTCACCAGTATTATTGGAGCGGGATAGAGTGAGATGTTGGAGACTTTGTCAGACGATGTCTCACGTGTGAGCAGGTTAAGACTGAGCACCAGGGACTAGCGGGATTACTCTAGCCCTTGGAGGTAGCTGAGTGGAAGTGGGAGCATATCGCGATAGACTTTGTGACTCACTTGCCATGGACATCGCGGGGACATGATGCGATGTGGGTGATAGTGGACCGACTTACGAAGTCGGCACACTTTTTGGCTGTACGGATAAGGTGATGCATAAGAGAAGAGTGATCCGGTTTGGTAAGCGGGGAAAGCTATCATTGAGGTATATCAGGCCCTTTGAGGTACTCGAGAGGGTTGGTACAATGGCTTATCGGGTGGCGTTACTGCCAAATCTATCGGGTGTTCATGCGGTATTCCATGTCTCCATGGTGGATTGGGGCGAGCTTATTGTTGATGTTGATAAGACTTTTGAGGAGGGACGGGTGCACATCATTGATAGTTGGGATCAGGTTTTACGAGGCAAGACCGTGAGGCTAGTAAAAGTGTTGTGCAGCATCGAGGAATGTAGGAGACGACATGGGAGCGCGAGGACACTATCCGTAACAATTATCCTTTCTTATTTGAGGATTGAGGTACACTTTTATAGTCTTATAGTATTGCATGACTGTTATATATGCATGTGTTTGAATGTATATGTGTGTATGATTTTCGGGGATGAGATTCTTTTAAAGGGGGAAGAATGTAAAAACTAGGTAAAAATTTGAACTTTTTCGGAAAAAAGGGCAAAATTGTTAATTGTCACTATAATGTGGGGTTGAAATCGGTATTTTTCTAGAGCTCGGATGACTCATCGGACTTCATTGTTGTAATCGTATCACGAAATCGAGCTGTCATGTCAATTTTTGTCGAATTCTGCGATAGTCGAATTTTACACATTTTACGAGATAATTGGGAGACGAATGACCTCACAAACGTTCTCAAAAATGAAATTTATAAAATTTCCTTATAATTAGATAAAAGTTTAAATAAAATTAATTTGAACTAAAATCAGGAATTAATTAAGTCGTTTCAAGTTAAAAACGGACCCGGAAGTAATAAACGTGCGGGGCAATGTGGACCGCACAATTAATGGGTATAAATAGGGGCTAAATATCTGAATAATGAGACATTCTCACCCCATTTGGCCGGCTGATTCAAAAGTTGAAGAGAGAGAAGAGAAAAACCTATAAATTCTACCTTTCTTCTTGCGATCCAAGGAGTTTCGTTGGTCGAAATTGCTTGGACCAAGAGTTAAAGTTGATCACCGTGATGGGGGCTACGCGTACCGGTATGGTGAGGTCCAAAAGACAAACTGTACCGGTACGAGAAGGTCTAGTAGGCAATGCGTACCGGTACACTTTCCAAAAACCAATTTTTTTTTATTTTTTGGCCATGCCTTTGGGCTTTGGTTCCAATGATACAAATGGGCAACAAATGAGATATATTGGGGTATATTGAACCTCAATGGGATTAAATGACTAAAGCAACACAGGTAATACGTGTGAGTTAAAATTTCAGTAATGGAATAATATTAGCGTGATGTTGGACCAAACGGCACTCACGGGCATTTTCGCGGGTTGATGGGTCGTCAATGGGACCCCCGATTTTAGGGGCATCACATCATGGCTTTGGTAAAGCTAGAAAATTGAGTGATGCTCATCCCTCCAAGCAGAGGATTTACAAGGTAAAACACACTTGTAACGCCCCAAAATCCACATTGGACGACATTACAATCTAAAAATCATTCACATCACGAGAGCAACTAATAAGATCCATAAATAAAGATAATTTCATTCTCATACATAATATCTACAATATCATCTCAAAAGAATATGTCACATCATGGCCATTACATCCAAAAGAATATGTTGAACTATGGCAATTACATTTAATAGAATCAAGTTTGAACTTTGCAGCGGAATAACAAAAGGTTAGACTTTACATAGTCTCAAAAGGAATTTCCTAGTCTATCACGTAGGAGAGTATAGCCCTAAGCATCCACCTCGGGATCCACATGCCCATCTAGTGGAACTTCCCAATGTACCTGCTCATCGACTCCGAGCTCCTCCTCTTGTACAAAATCTGAAAAATATATTGTTTGTAGGGGTTGAGGACTAAGTTCTGTAGCAACATCTTCAAAACTCGAACAAGGTTTAAACAAAAAAATATAAAACAGTTCGGTCTCACTTTTCAAAATAGCATATTTAACTTGAAATAAAACAGTGACAATTTATTTGATCTCAAGTTAACTCAATAGAAATAATTTAAATGAAAGGAATAAGCATGTCGGAGTGATAGAAATCAAATAATCATTCAATAATATCATCTCATATTCTCATTTATGTTGGTTGCTTCCCATGAATCTACACCACGATTCTACCTCGTTCATCCACCACAATCACACAATCCCAAATATTTTAGGCAAAACGTATATTGTCTCTCACGGTATTGACGAATCCTTCCCAGGAAAGACATACCATCCCTCAGCCTCGAACTTATGTGAACAATAGTGGTTACTCTCACAAACAACAAACCATTACAAGTGTTAGGAAACCATCTCACCCCCACTGGGATAGACTAACCTCTAACACTCTACGGCAGTGCTGGAATGCAATTCAAGTCCATCACAACAACCATACAAGAGATGCAATAACAAAAATTTTCTCAAATCACAAGGAAATCCAAAATTCCCAAATTTTACCATTTGTATTACAAGAAAACAATTTAAGAAAATAAGCAAGATCATCAACAATCCATTTTTATTGTTCATTACAAAGCACTAAAGTTTTGAAGTCAAGAACAAGGGAAAAATCAAGAGAAAAATCCATTTCTCTTGGAAAATAGGGTTTTGTGACAAGAAAAGAGTTTTCATGGTTATCTAACCCAAGCTTTGTTTAAAACATGGTAATCTTTACAAAAATAACAAGAAATGATGATTTCATAGCATATATCTATAAATGAGAGTGAAAATATACATATACATATAAGCCCTAGCCTCAATGGTCAAGAATGAAAGGAACCCCTACCTTGCTTCCTTAGTTTTCAGTGAAGAAGATGAAAATTTAATCTTTCCCAATTTGAATCAACCCTTGAATCTCTTGTTTTTCCCCTTCTTTCTCCTTCTCTAAGCTTCTCTAGGGTTAAGAATGTTGAAATTGGGCTAAAAAGGGTGTCTTTAAGTATTTATAGGGTGAAAAAATTGAGTTAACTCGACGAAATTATCGTACAGATTTTTAGAGAATGTACCGGTACAGTAAACCTTCTGGACTCCGGGGTGCCGACACGCTATACCGGTAAGGTGACTTTCGGCTGTACCGGCATGATTTTTTCGATTCTGCTTGTTTCCTCTATTTTTCATTTCCAATCCATTCCAAAACCAACCCAAACTTATACAACATGCTTTTGGACATCAAACATAGTTGGTACAAGTTTGATTATAAAAGATTTCATATATTTTCTTTTTATATATAAGGATATGAGTGTGGGGTTTACAACACTACACAAGGACCCGATCTTTGACGAAGAATGAGTGAATCATATTCCACCCTTCACAGCTTTGGTAAAGCTCTAAAAAAGTCAAAGAGTTTCACTCCTCTAAGGGAAGAAGAAAGCTCAAACAATTGAATCAAATTAAACTAATAATGAAAGTAGAAGAAAACCAGTCACTTTTGGAGTGTTTCCACCTCAACCAAAAGATGATCTATCTCCTTCTATCTATGAATGTAAGTCTAAGTCTAAGCCTAACTCCTAAAATTTTTCTACTCCTCCTAAGCTCCCACAATGGGAGTATTTATAGGCAAGGAGGAGAGGGCAAAGGAGTGTGAGAGAATAATGCAAGGTCTCCAAAGTCCAAGTGAAAGCCCCAATGTCCGAATATAAAATCAACCACTCTGCAACATGTCTGGGGAAAACGTTCGAACGTGGTCTCCTCTCTTCTTTGATGGGTGTTTGAACGTTAGTTGGCATTTGAACGTGGTCTCTTGTCTTCTTTGATGGGTGTTCGAACACTGTATAGGGTTTAAACTTTCCACTCAAGTGGCCTTTGTTCTTCTATAAGAGAAACTTTCACACACCATATACCATAGCACACTCTTCTAGGGAGTCCTCAATTGATTCAAGCCAACGTTCGAATGTGGTACTCAGGTACCTCTTTGTTTTCTTCTAAGCTGCAACACACCATGTATCATCATCTCAGTAATCTGGTCCTCCAATAATTCAAGAGGACGTTCGAATGTGGATTGGCGTTCGAACGTTCTTGCCTTGTTTCAAACTTCTTCAATTTTCTTCTAGAACATGTGTAATGCCTCAAAACTCACCTTGGATGGCATTACAATCTATTAACCATTCACATCATGTGAGCAACTAAATAATTTCATCATTAAAGAAATTTCATCCATCAAATATAACATTTACAATATTATCCCAAAAGAATAGGCCAACCATGACCATTACATCCCAAAAGAATCACATCTAAACTTGCAGCGGAATTACAAAAGGATTGACTTTACATAGTCTCAAAATAAATTACCTAGTCTAGAACAAAAGAGAATATAACTCTAGACGTCCACCTCGGGATCCACATTCTCTTCTATTGGAGCTTCCCAGTGTGTTCGTTCATCTACTCCTAGCTTCTCCTCTAACACATAATCTGAAAAATATATTGTTTGTAGGATGTGAGCACGAAGCTCTATAGCAACATTCTTCCAAACTCATACAAGGTTTAGAAAGCATGTAAAAACAAGTCAGTCTCATTTTGCAAATATCATATATTAAATTTTGAAAGAAAAAAGGAACATTTCAATTGATCTCAAGTTTATACAATACAATAATTTAAATGATCAGTAAAATGAATTTCTAAAACAATAAACCATTTCTAACCATAAGCCATTTCCCATAAGTTTTCGTAGAGTCTCATACCTCCACAAGCTCTTGTAGGAAACCAATTCCACACAATAAACATGTTCTCATGTATGTTGGTTGCTTCCCATGAATCTACACAACGACTCTACCTCGTTCACACAATCCTAACCACACAAACCACTTTAGGAAGGGCGTATATAGTCTCCCATGGCAGTAACGAATCCTCGCCAAGAAAGGTATACCCACCCTCAGCCTCGAACTTGCGTGAACAAGAGTGGTTGTTATCACAAACAACAAACCACTACAAGTGTTAGAAAATCATCTCACCCCCACTGGGATAGACTAACCTTTAACACTCTACGGCAGTGCTCGAATGCAATTCAAGTCCATCACAACAACCATACAAGAGATACAATTCCAATCATTTTCTCAAATCCTGAGTAAATCCAAAATTCTCAAATTTCATGATTTGTAATACAAAAGAACAATATAAGAAAAATAAGCAAGAGATCATCACAAATACCATTTGTTGTTTAATACAAAGCACTAGAGTTTTGAAATCAAGAACAATTGAACATTAAGAAGAAAATCCATTTTTCTCAAAAAACTAGGGTTTTTATGGCCATAAAACCATAATACCTTCAAACCATGGTGATACTTGTAGAAACTTTAAGGAACAAGTATTTTATAGCATATATTTAAGATTTAGAAGCAAAACATGTATATATATAAACCCTAGCTTCAATGGTCAAGAATGAAAGAAACCCCTACCTTGTAATCAAGAATTCCAAATCAAAAGCCCAAGCTTTGAAGACCTTCTTCCTCCTTTTTCTTTCTGTCTTTATCTTCTCCTAGGGTTCTAAAAGGTTTCTGGTGAGAGTGGAATGAAAGAATGGGACAAATGGGGCTTAGAATGGTGTTTTAAAACATAAAAATCCCAATTTTTTTACTATTCGGCAAGCTTCAGATTACGCGTACTGGTATGCGTACCGGTACTGTTCAGCTACTGGAGTTCAGCGTACCGATACGGTTTGACTGACAGATTTTTGCTCTAACTTCCAGTGCAGTTTTGGCCCATTTAGAGGTCGAATTGGAAAATTTTTGTGAAATACACTTTTGTTGCCCTAGATGTCTACTAACCACTGTCTAAATTTCAGATAAAATACTAGGAAGTGTCCAAGATTCCTTTTTACCCAAACTCTCACAAAAGTGTGCTTTCACTCCAAACTACATCCAAACTTCTACAACATACCCTATTACCTCAACTAACATTTTTATCTTTACTTTTACAATCTACATAGTTCATGCATACTTCATTACATCTATTAGCATTTAAAAAACATAATTACTTTACTATATGATAATAAGAATGTGGGGGTTTACAATATGCGATTGTTGCATGAAAGTTTGATATGCATTGACTTTAGGCCCTTGTTCAATATTTCTCTTGAAATGCCATCATTGAAACTCTATCAAAGCATAATTATTCTTAAAAAGGCATAGTAAGATGCTAATTTTAACTACTAATCAATTAGAACATCAAGATTACGACTAGGAGTATGTCACAACAAATGAAAAAATTAATTAAACAACAAAAAAAGTAAACAAACTGAAAAAGTTAACAATGAAAAGTAAAGAGCACTTTAGTATAGGCCATGAATGAATAAAACACTCTCAAACTCTCGTATAACCTAGACTAAAGTCTCAATAAAAATAACTCAAATATCTGCATCTCCACCATCTCTTGGTCCACCATCATATCGGTGTAGCTTGGCATCTCAATCAGTCTCATCTACCACTAGCTCCTTGCTTGATCTAAAATAAGTACCCCCAAGTGCATGTGGTCAAGAAGTAATAATTTTTCAGTAAGTTCGAGGTTGAACTACAGGGATTAAAGGGAATTTAGAGTTAAAGGTAAAGGAAGAACAAGAATTCTTGAAAATGTTGAATTGGTTTAAAGAATGATTGCAAATAAAATTTAAAGGAAAAAATCTATTGGCAAACTAACCATTTAACTTCGGGATCAACATATGTTCATGTTCACTAGATAATTATATTTATGCAATTTAAATTAACTTAGTTGATTTTCAACATCAGTGCAGTCAATCGGAAGATATAACTTTGAAACACAATTGATTTGATTGATATGAAAGGAGGATTTGAAGAAATAATTTTATAAAACTCACAGAAAATCATAAGCATCGAATGTACTTGCAAAACTCAGGAAAATTTAAAATTTTATTGTAAAATGGAAAAATAGTAATTAGTCGTTACAGTATGGGTAGAAAACCCAAATTTTCAATAGACTTTACAGTTGAATTCATCTTACGAAATCTAGTTACCTAGTCAATTTTTGTTAAATTCTGAGATAGTTGTATTTTTTGTAGTTTACGATGCGATCGGGTGTCATGTAACCAAAATAAATGTGATCAGGATTTAATTGTAAAATATGAAAAATAATTTAAATTTAGCTCAATTAAAATATATTGAACATAACACGGGACAAGATTTAACTGATTTCGGATAAAATCGGATCAGGAAAATTTAAGATGTGTGGCTTAATGAGAGCCAAGTATTTGGGAGTATAAATAAGGAAGAAAAATCAGATTTTTCTCCCCCATTACCATCAAATTTTTGGAAAAGTGCAAAAGAGAAAAAAATATAGATAAACAAGGGTTCTTCAAGCTCTTCTCCTTGTAATATAGGGCCAATCATTCGTTGAATTGTTTTGGGCCAAGAACAAGAGTTGTTCTATGCGGTGAGAGCTACGTCTACTTACCAAAAATCATGAATTTCGCCGAAGTCTCAAGAATAAAATTTTTGGAAATCAATTTTTGAAGATTGAGTTGGGTTTTTTGGAGCTTCCTCGACATGTATTATGCCTCAAGAAGTAGGATTCTTTTATTAACTAGGTTTATTTCAACCTAGTGTTTGCGTATGAAATGGGTAGCATGATTTGAGATGCAATCTCTTGTTTATATATACTCATAGTGAAAATAGAGTATGGAAAATGGTATAAGAATGTGTAAAATTAATTTTTGCATGAATTGGGTTTGTTGAAATTGCTTGTTTCGTAATTTTATGAGAAATATGATGAATTGGGCATGTTATGTGTTTACATGATTTTGTGTCTTTTGGGTGTTTGACAAAATGCCTTGAATGATATGAACATGTTATTTGAATGAAATTGATATATCATGCTCTGATAATTTGCGATTAGATTTTATTCGTGGGATCCAAAAAATAAATTTGTGGTGCGATGTGGGCCAAGCATTTAAAAGTATATAAAGTGAAAGAATTTTATTCTTCCACTCATTTTCTGGCAAGCCTCAGCAATAAGAGAGAAAAGGGAGAGAAAAAGAAAAGAAAAGGGAAAAAGTTAGATTTTTTATCTTCTTTCTCAGGTCTACAAAGATTAAACTGTTTAATCGCTTTGGGCCAAGAATTAAAGTTACTCTATGCAACAAGAGCTACATAACCACACCAAAGATCGCATTTTTCTCCAAAAATATCAAAGACGAGAATCTAGGCCTAAGGCTTCGAAAGGTAAATTTGGGTTTTCCTTGGAGTACTACTATGTGGGCTCACACTACGAGAAGTAGGGTTTCCCCTATTTAGATGTAATTTCAACCTAAAATATGACATATGAAATGGGTAGGCTAAGGGTGTATAACACATGTTAGGTCTTAACTAGTGTAAATAGTGAGTCAAATGTAGGATTTATAATTAACCTTGTAATTAGTAAAATCCTATTATAATTAACTTGGTGTAAGTTAATGTTAGTGGTTTAAAACATGTTAAATGTACATTAGCATGACTTAAGGTTTTAATGGCTTATGTGATTATGAAATAATGTATATGTTAAATGATTATTTAGCATATGATTAGTGTGCCGAACTTGTGCTTATGTTTATAGAATTAGTAAACATGTTGCCATGTTGGGAGTACTAAATATGCTAGTTGTGTAAACTGATGTGCACTCTAGCTGTTTGTTTAAATGCCTTGGTGAATACAAGTATGTTAGTTGAGTTGATTATCTTACATAACATGCTTGAGATAGTATTGAAAATGTCTTTATACTGCATTCATTATATAATGGACATTCCAAATGGTACCGAAGGCAATTTCACATTATATTGCATTATGCATGGGTTGCACTACATTCATGAGCATTGACATGGGTGGGAATGTATGCATGATATGAAATCAATCACCACATAGGTGGTTGATCGTGGGCTCGAAAAAGTCGCACCAAGGTCCGGCTGAGTCGCACGGGAAATTAAATGGATAAATGTGTCAGGGTATAGCAAGAAGGGCTAGATTCTCACTCGAGTGCAAGACCCGCTTACTTGGTTTATACACTTTCAGGCGGTGCAATTCCAGAAAAATGTAACAGCAAAAACAGAGTTGTAGGTGGAATGTCCTAAAAATTTGTTGATGATGTGGTGTCCCGTTGGTGAAATACCATAAATCATCTCCTCACAAAGACACAAAAAAATGAATTAGTTAGTCATTGTGTGTACATAACAACAATGACGGGGGCTTGGAATGCCCGGATACATACGCATAACATTGCATATGTTATGGGAGCTTGGGATGTGGCTCGGTGTTTGTATTGCTTGCATGAATCTCATCTCATGCCATGATATGATTTATGACATTTGTTCATAATAGATATATTTGAATAAGTGCATGAAATGATTGTTGCATGTGACATTTCACGTGCATTTAGGTTGAGATGTATTCTCTATAGGAGTTGCCCTATTGACCATTGGCTCACCTTTTATGGGAATAATTTTTAGGTACATTGCAGGCTTTCACGGAAGGCCCTCCTATTGGTTCGCTTTGACGAGAGAGCCGGACTGTGGCTCTTATTTTGACGTTGTAGTCCCTTTTATATGTTTACTTTTGGCCTTGTATAATATTTGTAACAAATTTTTTTTTATATTTGAAAGGCATGTACATGGGACTCTTTTTGAAATATTTATTCTTTTATGAATGAATGTATGTGTTGATGATGATTATGGTAGTATCCGATACTATGCAATTGAGTATGGATGAATTGACCTGGTGTGGTCAATTTTGTATGATTGTATAAGTTACGTTTTGGGAAGAGATCCCTGTACAAAAAGGACTCTGCCCGAATTTTCTTGAGTTATGGATCTTGATAAATGGAGCATAACGGCATGGTATCGACTTACACGATATCCAGTGGTATTCCGCGAGTTGATGGGTGATCAACAAGGTAATTATGGACACCCGAATTTTGGGGTGTCACACAGGTACCGGCACCACACTATTGGATGGTCCAAGTACCACTACCTCAACATATGGGAATCAGTACCTGAATTTTAGTGGGCTCAAGTATCGATACCAATGCATAAGGTGCTAGTACCTTGGCAAACAGTGGGCTCAGGTATCGGTGCCTCGATAGAGAAGTACTGGTACATGGCAACTGGAAGAAACCTAAAAGTAAGAGGTCTAGGTATCGGTACCCCGGCACTCAAGTTCCGGTACCTGGAAAATAGAAGGCGCAAGTATCGGTAACTTTTGCCAAGCCTTCGTGCCTTGAACCTTCTTGTTTGAAGGATAAAATTGGAGCAATACTAAGGAAAAATTGATGTATATTGGACTTTGGAATGGTCATGTGAATATGTGGCGCCGAGTTATGCAGCATACATAGGTACTTCTGCAGGTTGATGGGTGATCAATGGGTTGAGAAATGACCCCTGAATTTTTGGGTGTCATAGTACTAAGACTTTGCTATCACACAATTATGTAAATGTAACTATCATACAATTATGTAGAGTATAAAACTTTGCTAAAGAGATTCAATCAATATTGGAAAAGTTATAAATTTAACCTTAAGAATAAAATAAAAATTGCATAGACATAATATCCAAAAGAACAATCACAAATCCATACCTTCGGCTAAAGAGTACAAAAAAGAACTACTCACAAGACATTGTTAATCTGCAAAAGCTAATAAAAATAGATTACAAGGTTAAGAGGAGGGATCCCATATCGTCCTCAACATAAGAAAGGTCCTATATCTATATTAGATGGTCTAGGGTTGGTTTGGGAGCAATCCCTTCCCGAAAAAAGAGTTTTTTAAAGTCAAATCTTGTGCATCAGGACAAAGGAGGCGTGTTCTAATGGGCAAATCGCATCCCAACAGTCAAATGTTACTGAATTAAACATCGTGCATGCATCTAGATGGTAAAATCGTGTTCGGGCAGTCAAACCTAGCTAAAAAAAATCATCATAGGAGTGTCTAAACATGGGTACCAAAATTGCCCAAACTTTGAGTTCGCTTTTCACATAATTAGAGGCCGATTCACGAAATTGTTGTGAAGTACACTATTGAATCTCTTGAAGTCTATTTTCCAACAAAGTAAACATCAGTTTAATTGGACCTCGGGGTAAAAATTTATAACCAAAATACTGAAGTAGTTTCAAAATTTTTCCTTCCTGAATTCTCACCGATGTGTATTTGTGCTCCAGAATGCTTCTCTACTTCTTTCCTTTATCAAATAATCTCCCATTTCAACCGAAATGTTCCTCCATTGTTTTCTAAACTTATATCACTTTATCATCATCACAAATCCTTAAATATAATAAAATTGCATTTTTATGGTTAATTACACCCCCAACTTGAATATTACTAGTCCCTAGTAATATATAAATTCCAAAACGTAAAACCTAAAATCAAAACAACCTAATAGTAAAAAACACACAAATCCACTTTTATAGGTCTCATGATTGTATTTAGCATATCCAACTAGCCTTTAAACCTCTAGGTTTTTCTTAGTGGACTAATATAGTCTCGTGAGGGTTTTCAAAAATGTTACCCTCAAACATCAAATTGTTGTTAAATATTTTCATCACATTCTTTTACCATGAGTTAATAACACTATTGAAATTTTCTTATCTAAAAGCATTTACAAACGCCTACAAAGCAACACATGAAACTAAATGCTATATCAAAGTATACTCCCATCATGTTCTCATAAAAACTCGTGTCTAATGTGTGTTGGCTACATCAAATCATAATACATCAAGTAACTCACCTCTACAACTATCAACAATCCGTCTCAATGTCAAATCTCACCATATAATACTCTCATTAATAAGTCTCTCATATTTTAGTGCCTATTACCTCAATTTTGCACATGTGAGAAGAATGTATTTAAATCAAAATAAAATAATGCACACATTTTCGTAGTGAAACAACCATAAAGAAGATAACTTGACATAGTTTCATGAAAGAAAATCAATACATAATAAGCAAATAATCACTATTCTACTCCTTATTCACACAAGTTATACATCAATCAATACACTCTTCAGATCAAATAGGTTATTTCCTATGGTTGTAATTGGGCATTGGGATTAGGGTTTTGAAATAAAGGATATTCATGAGTTCAAAGCATTATCCCAAGGGAACTATACAATACACAACAAATTTCCTTGATAGTATTTCAACTTTCACCTTTTAGAAGCATAATTCATAACACTTACTCATACTCTTATTTTTATCCATACTTAATATTTTTTTTCAATGCTAGATATATTGTTTTTTTTTCTTCTTTTTAGCTTTTTTTTTCTCACTGAAAATATATATTCTTTTTTTTTTCATTCAACAAATCATCACATGTAGATATTCGCAAGTCTGCAAAAATTTATCTTCCTCTTAATCTCTTTCAACCAAATTGCTCTCATTTATATAAGCAATAATAGCTCAATCTTCGGATAACCAAGGGTGAAAGATATTATATCATATTCTTGGCTTGGTTAAATTATGTGGAAAGAATTGAATTTTTAATTCAAAAGGCTCAATCACTGCTTCTAGGGATAAAATTACACAAGGAATAAGACTAAGGCTCAAATTATCTCAAAGATGGCCTAAAATCATATCTAAGGAGTTCTTGGCAACACATTTTGATGAAAATAATTTAGATTCAAACAATCATTTTTAATATCAGCATTGACTAAAACACAAGTAATGAAACTATTAAAATAAAAAATTTGACGAATGTAATTATTGTTATTGAGTAAATGTCAATATCACTCCAAAAAGGATAGGCTAAAAAATCACAAATGACATATTCATCTCCACTTATTTGTATCAAGTTTCAAGGTAAGAATATGATTTCCTAATTTCTAATTCATGCATCGTCACATGTGTACCCATTTTTAAGTTTCAATTGGGAATGCAATCTATGATACTGAAGTATAGTCTAAAATTCTACAATGGACTAAATTATTAAAAAATCTAAGTTTCCATCACATATATCATATGTGACACCCCAATTCTCAATGGTCCCGATTAACCCGTTGATCACCCATCAACCCGCGAAATAACCCGTGATACTGCGTAACTCAATAACATGTAGTGGTACCCCAAGTGAGGGCTTCTAGTGGAAGTATATTTGATACCTAAAATATATTCTCATAAAGGGTGAATCACACTCAATAAGGTATCTCTTATGGAGATCACCTTCCAACCATATGCATCTAAAATGTCATACAATCATAATATCTTTCAAGCATGCATTCACATACGTATAACATGAATAATGCTACAAAACCATGTCATGTCATAAAGTGTAAACTCATGCATGCAATGCCAACACCGAGCCCCATCTCGGGCTCCTACAACACATCCAATGTCATATGTATGAATCCGAACATTCTAGGCTTCCGCTATTGATATTAAACATCCAATGACCATTTAATTAATTTTGTGTCTTTTTAGGGTAGTGATTTATGGTCTTTCACCAACAGGACACCACACCATCAATGGATCTTTAGGACATCCCACCTGCAACTCCGTTTTCACTTTCACACTTTTATGGGCTCATTACACTAACAAAAAATGCACAACTGACATTGTTGGGTCTTGTACTCGAGGGAGTATCTAGCCCTTCTTGCTACATTCTAAGATGTTTATTTATGCAATTCTAGTGCGACTCAGCCATACCTAAGTCCAACCTTCCTAAGCCCACTCGTCAACTCACCTAGGTGATGATTGACCTAAAACCATGTACACACACTCACGCTCATGTCAATGCCTACGATTGTAGTGCAACCTTTGCATATGCAAATGCAATACGGAATGCAATATATCTCATCTTGTTCATCATAACATAAAACATATAATGAACATGTCTTTTACCATGAACATTTCCAAGCATGTCATATATGGTTACAATCCAATAAACATACTTAAAATTGCCTAAGAATTTTATCAAAACACTTAGAAGACATGAAATGTAAACACATCGCATACCCACAACAAAGCCATAAAAGTTTCATTATAACGTTAATTATATCATGGGTGCATATAGCAACATTTTATCATATCACCCAACACATGTTAAATATATTGATTGGCTCAATTAACATGCTTGATTCATTTAGGTATACATGAAATGTAAACACATAGCATACCCACAAAAAGACACATTAGCTTCATCAAAATGTTAATTATGCCATGTAAGCATATAACAACATTCTACCATATCACCAAACACAAGTTAAATATAGTGATTAGCTCAATTAACATGCTTAATTCATTTAGGCATTTTATCAAACACATAGGGTGCATACAATATAAACACATAGTATACCCAATAATCCATTTCCTCAAACCATATTTAAGTAAGGTGAGGGTTCACCCAATGCTCATATTCAACCTTAACCCACTAGTTACACTAATCAAGAGCTAAAACATGTGATACACACACCCATAACCCTACCCATTTTATATAGCAACCTTAGGTCGAAAGTAAACCTAGATAGGAGGGAACCCTACCTCTTATAGCATGCGTACGAGGTAGAATGACTCCTCACAATACCAAATGATGCTTTGTTTAACCTCTAGTCAAAAATCCAATTTCAAAAATGTATCAAAATTGAGTGGGGATGGTACTCACGCGTAGCTCTCGCTGTTGTTAACAACTTTAGTTCTTACCGCTAGGCAAGTTGTCACTCGAATCATGCTAGATCACAGGAAGAAGATAAAGAAGATTAAAGAAACAGTTTTTTTCTTTCTCTTTCTCGGTTGATGCTTTTGGTGTGTGGTGGAGACTAAGGTGGTGTTTGATAAAATTGAAAACTGAACACTAAAAATTTAATGCTGAATTTTAAGTGCTTGATTTTTTAATTTGCAAATTATTTGGTATGAACTAAAATTTAAGTATTAAATTAAATCAAATTGTTTGAAAAATATAAGAAGCTAAAGTTTGAGAATTAGTATTATTTTAATTTTTCTCTTTTTTTTTAACTATCTCTACACGACTAACTTATTCCTATCACCACCACCATTATGGTGGTGTTAGTGGTGGTGATGGTTGTGGTGGCAACACAATGGGTGGTGGCAATGGTGTTGATGGCAAAGAAAATAGTGGTGGCACAATGACAGTAGTGGTGGTGATGGTGATGGTGACAACACAATGGTGCTGGTGGAGACAACATAATGGTGGTGACAATGGTGGTGGTGATGGTAGTGACACAATGGTGGTGGTAGTAGTGGTGGTGTTGGCGGTATCGATAAAGGTAACAGTGGCACAATGACAGAGGTGGTGGCGGCGACACAATGGTGGTGGTATAGTGGGTAGTAGCATTCACTGTGGTGGTGGTGGCACAATGGTGCTAGTGGTGGTGGCAATGGCAAAATAGTAGTGGTGCCGATGACGAAACAATGGTGGTGGTGGATGGTGGGTATTAACAAAGTTAAGAGTATAAAATGTGTTGAGGGTATATTTGTCCATTTTGAGGAATTGATAAAATCCTTATTAACATTTTCAGCATTAAGTGATAAGTAGGTGACTTGCTACTTAAAATTTTAGTCTATTTTTAAGAAGTATTTAAACTATTAAGTGGTATATGTTTTAGGTTATCAAACGAGTTTAATTTATTAAGTGCTTAAAATATTCAGTTTTAAGCCTTAAGTAGTGTTATCAAACACCCCCTAAGGTGGTGTTTGATAAAACTGAAAACTAAACATTGAAAATTGAATGCTAATTTTTTTAATTCGTAAGTTGTTTGGTATCAAGTGAAATTTAAGTATTGAATTAATCAAACTGTTTGACAAATATAAGGCGTTGAAGCCTAAAAATTATTATTATTCTAATTTTTTTCCTTCTCTTTAACCATCTCTCTGCAACTGTCTTATTCGTACCACCTCCATCACAATGGTGGTGGTAACGGTGGCAGTGACAGTGGTGGTAATGGTAGCGGTTACAGTGGTAGTGGTGGTGGCAACACAATAGTGGTAGTGGTGGTGGGGGTGGTGGCATAATGGTAGTGGTGGCGGTAACACTATGGTGGTGATGGCGGCTGGGGGTGACACAATGGTAGTGGTGATAGTGGTGGTGGTGATGATAGGGGGTAGTAGTGGTAGAAGTTGTACAGTAGTGGTGGTGCTGATGACGACCGTGGTGGTTGTGGTAGTGGTGGCACAGTGGTAGTGACAGTAGTGGTGACAATTGTGGTGGTGGTAATGGAAGTGGTAGTGGTGGTGCCGGTGGCACAATGATGGTGGTAGTGGTGGCGATGGCACAATGATGGTGATAGCGATGATATAATGGTAGTGGTGGTGGCAGCGACATAATTATGGTGAAGGTGGTGGTGGTGTGCATGAAGTTTTTCATTGTAGTTCCTAACCTCTTAACATCATCCCTCAATGTGTGTATAGCTTATAGGAATGAGGGAGTGTCACTCTCCCTCGGAATGATGCAATAAATGGGGCAACGGAATGGTGGTGGAAATGAAAAGAACAAAATGTGTGTGCGTGTGAACAAAAGTGCTCCCCAAGCGCAAGGAGTCTTTTGGGTGTCGTGTTTTATTTGGAAAAGTATTCCAAGGTCTTCTCCTCAGGGAAGGAAAGTTCAAGTGTATGAAGATGATTTTGTGAAAAATTCAAAGTGTAAAATCTTTTTGATGGTTGAGTTTTGTGAATTGTGTTTTTGATGAAAATGAAATAAAACAAGTGTTGGCTAATCCGAAGAGGTCATTCCAATGGAAATGCCAAGTCAACTCGAAATCTTCCTCCAATGGTGCATAGATGAACGATTGATTCATGAGAAGTGAGGGACAAAATAAAAGTGAGGATCCAAGCATAATCTGTGACCAGGCCTACGGGATATCAAAGACTCACCACCACATCCACACTCAACTCAGTCAAACTGAACCATCGTACACCGAGAGGAGGCAAGAAAATGAGTTGAAATGGCAAACCCAAGAGGAGGTCTCCCTTGGATTAGCCAACTAAAAATCTAGATACTCATGAAAGCAAGAAGGAAATTCATAATGTAAGGAGACATAATGAAGAAAGGAACACATGGAACTAATCTTAATGCAAGAAATCTTAAAATATGAAGAAAAAATATGCAATACCCATTTTAAAGCTAGGAAATCAAGAAAACTTAAGATGACAATGGTAGAAATTAAGACACTCAATTAAACTTGCAAAGCACTTGAAATAAATGACATTAAAAGTAAATAATGAAGTTTACAAGAGTCTTACAATAAAATACAAGTGAAACAATGGAAGAAAATGCAAAAATCCAAGTTTGTTATCTATTATTCATCACCTTCCTCCTTGGAGCTTTCTAAGCTTAGGTAGCCACCCCCTTCAAATGTGAGTGGAATGCTGAATATATGGTGAAGACTTGATGGCTTTTCGTCCATGAGGCTCTCTAGCCTGTGTGTGCAGACCTCCCATTAATTAGAGGTGATTTTAATGGCTTGGAAGGCTAGGAGAATGCTTACCCTACAACCATTATGGCTGCCCCCTTCTCTCCCATACTCATCAATGTGATTGCCTCCAAAGTCTTCTTCTAGGGTATAGGGGACATGTCAATATGTAAGGATGTCAGGGGACAAGTGGAAGAATCAATGGTGGGACCCCTAAGAAAGTGGAGTATGAGTTATAGGCATTCTGGGCATTTTGTGCAAAACCTTCCGGAAGGTCGATTCCAATAGGCAGAACCTTCCGGAAGGTGATATCTCAGGACCACGTTTAGTAAAATTGCCATAACTTGTGATCTAACCGTTGGATTGAGCTGAAATTTTGACTCAGTATAGAAAACATCCAGATCTATAACTTTCAAGTTTTGCGTTGTTTCAGGTTTGGAGTGGATCATGGTCACACATGGGAAAAACAACGGTACTGTGTCAAGACCTTGGGAAACTAGCGGGCGAAACCTTCCGGAAGGTTTTTATCCAAATTGCATTTTTCTTGGTTTCTTCACCTTCCAAGCCTCCCTATCCTCATTCAATGTGTCCATCTCTTTGCCAAACATTCACACTTAGTTCCAAAGCTCTAAAATCCATCATTTATGCTATAATTACCTGCAGCATCAAAATTTCCACATTTTTCCTAACTTTAGCTAATTCTAAATAATTAATATGCAAATTTAAGTTACAAAGCATGAAATGAGGCCAATAACTATGCAATGTTTTGTGCTCATCAAACCCCCCAAATTAAGCTTTGCTAGTCCCTAGCAAACAAAATAAATATATATTAATTCTACAATTGTATTTAGCACATGCAACAAGCCTTTAAACCCCTAGGTGATCCCTAGTGAACGAGTTTTGTCTCGTGAAGGTTTCTAGTGAAGGTAACTTCAAACTTATTTTGCTCATATCTAACATTTAAAACATATGCCCTCATCCTAACTAACAATGGGATGTCAAAAAAAATATCTTAGTCCAATGCAGTCGAACTAATCACACATGAATCACATCATAACATTAAATGCTATTCTAGAGTATTCACCTACACATTTATTTTCAAACTTATGTGTGTGAAATGAATATGTAATTTAAGCATTTACTCAACGAAATTCACATTCACTTTGACTATCCAAATTAAGCTTCGATGCAAACTCACCAAGGGTGTCTCTCAATAATGAATCACACATTGGTTATCCTGGCATGCTCTCCATGTGTACATGTGAGATAGAATCTTGTGCTCAAAACGAAATATACTCACATATAATCCAAAAATGAAGTATATGCATGAAAAATGAACACAACCCTGGCATAATCTCATGAAAGGAATGCTAAGGCATTAGATAGTAAAATCAACTTCTCTTGTTCTTTTAAAATTATGCATCCTCCATGCTTCTCAAGATCATTTAGGACTTTCACGGGTTGTAATGGGGCCTTGGGGTGATATTGAGGCAAGTGAAATGAAGGATATAGGATAACAAAGAGGGTTATTCCGAGTGAATGACCTTTATTTCAAAAAGATTTCCCTTTTTATGGGATTTCTAGGCTAACACCATCACTCAACTCTTTGTTTCTTTTCTTTTCTTTCCTTAACATTTTCCTTTTTCTTTATCATTCTTTTCTTCTTTTCACCCCTTTTTTCTCCTTTTCTTGGATTTTCACTCTTTTTTTTTCTTTCGTTCAACTATTTGAGTTTTGACATCATTCATCCCTTTTGTTGGAGTTTCCACGCCATACTCTCTTCTCTTTTTCAATCACTCATATTTAGCTCTATGAACAACCAAGGCGAGGTAGATTTTGTTATCATTTTGCATTGGCTTGGTTAAATGTGTGGTATAGAAACGAATTTCAATTAAGGCTCAATCACGGCACTAGAGATAAATAATTTCTCAAGAAAAAGGCCAAGGCTCAAAATTTCAAAGATGGCCTAAGATCATCTCTAGATAAGCATAGGGGAGCATTGTACATATCGAGACAAAGTCAATGAACTACCCAAATGCACCTAACCAAAACAAGCATAATGAAATTATTGAACAAATGTGAAATTTGAAAAATTATTCCTTGAGTAAATGTAAGTTCCCTCAAAACAAGGATTGACATTAAAACTCACATGGGTTCTTACTCATCTCCGTTATTCATGTCAAGCACTCAAATGTGAACTCAATCCGTAAATTGTCCAAATTACACATTCAAGGTGCACAAGGGTTGAGTTTGAAAGAAAACACATATGTGATATTCTTGACAATAGGATAAACTTCTATAATGTGCTCATGTATTCAAAGTTCAAAATGAAGATCAAGAAATCAAAAATCCCATAACAAATAGGGTAGGGGAATATAGTTCAATATTGGATATTTTTCACAAAAAAATGTCCAAAATTTTCAAAATTTTCACATTTCCAACCTATTCTATACAAAAAGTGGAGGAACATGTAAATGGTGCACCTCACCCCCCCAACTTGAACTATGCATTGTCCTCAATGCACAAGGAATCACAAAATGAGAAAAATGAAAGTAACATGAGAAATAAGATACCCCCTTTTTCTTTTTCTTTTTTTTTTCTTTTTTTTTTGCATACACATTAAAGGGAAAACAAAAATATTTGATTACACCCCCCAACTTAAACTCGCACATGATATGGAATGAGATTTTCCACTATGATGCTCAAAATGAAATGAGTCCAAATTAGGGAGAGGTAAACAATTTTTACACTACAACATCAAGAGAAGAAAAATATAACAATAAAATAAGTTTAATTACTATGTACATGAAAATAAAACAAAAATGACACATGTCAATTCGGCTTCAGTTCGGATATGAGCTTTCGCCCATTGATTTTTTTTATTTTAAAATTTTTTTATTGTTTAAATGCCCTTCTTAAACCATCAATCCAAACATAGAAAGGGTGTTGACTCAAGATTCCCAACTGAACTGAGGTATAGGCAAGTTTATGCAATTCCCACAATGGAGTATACAATTAATCTTCAAAATTTTCTACACTTAACTCCATTTCAATGCCCTCCCCAAGTTGAGAAATGTGAATCTCAACACCACTCAAAGATGAAAAAATGACCTTGGGCTCATTAGCCTCATGTGAGATAATAACTTCATCAAATTTTTCACAATCTAGAATGGTGGGGGATTCAACATCAATATGCGTTTCATTGAGATAATCATCCTCAATACATTGACTATGCTCAAGATGTTGTTCTTCATGCACATAAATTATAGCATTAGTCAATGTATTAAGTCCATCTCTAATTTCAAAAAGTTGTTGGGCTACTTGGGCAATGGCTTCCATTTGGCATTGCATAAACTCGTAAAGCTTATTTTCAAATTATTGTTCGATTGAGTCCTCATATGTTGGATAATGGGAAAATTCATTTGGTGGTGTGAGATTGGATGAAAAATTATAAGGTTCATTCTCCCAACCATAACTTGGATAACTCAGTGTAACATAGTGGTCGGGGTAAAAATTTTCATATGCCAAATTTGAATTTGAACCTTCGCATGCAAAGTCATGAACCGAATAATTTATTGGGCACTCACTAGTCANCGGAGGCTAAATTTAAATTTGAACCTTCACATGCAAAGTTATGAACCAGATAATTTATTGGGCATTCACTAGTCATGTGTTTGTACTCACCACAAATCTCGCAAACGTTTTCAAAAAAAGGGGCATATATTGGGCACTCACTAGTGATGTGTCCATACTCACCACAAATCTCGCAAATGTTTTCAAAATAAGAGGCATTTATTGGGCACTCACTAGTGATGTGCCCATACTCATCACAAATCTCACACACATTTTCAAATTTTTGGGCATTTGATACATTTTCATAAAAATTAGGAAACATAATACAAAACACAAACTGCAACAAAAATATATACAAGTTAGATGACACACCTTGGCCCATGATGAAAATCATGAGACTTACCTATGCTGTCCCAAAATCACCTTTGAACTCGACGCTCAACCCTCCCCGGCAATGGTGTCAAAAATGTTTGATGTTTTTCGTTGTAGTTCCTAACCTCTTAACATCATCCCTCAATGAGTGTATGGCTTATAGGAATGGGGGAGTGTCACTCTCCCCCGGAATGATGCAATAGATGGCGCAATGGAATGGTGGTGGAAATGAAATGAACAAAATATGTGTGCGTGTGAAAAAAAGTGCTCCCTAAGCGCAAGGAGTCTTTTGAGTGGCGTGTTTTACTTGGAAAAGTATTCCAAGGTCATCTCCTCAGGGAAGGAAATTTCAAGTGTGTGAAGGTGATTTTGTGAAAAATGTAAAGTGTAAAATCTTTTTGATGGTTGAGTTTTGTGAATTGTGTTTTTGATGAAAATGAAGTAAAACAAGTGTTGGCTAATCCAAAGAGGTCATTCCAATGGAAATGCCAAGTCAACTCGAAATCTTCCTCTAATGGTGCATAGATGAATGATTGATTCGTGAAAAGTGAGGGACTAGATAAAAGTGAGGATCGAAGCATAACCCATGACTAGGCCTACGGGGGATCAAAGACTCACAACCACATCCACACTCAACTCAGTCAAACTGAACCATCGTATACCGAGAAGAGGCAAGAAAATGAGTTGAAATGGCAAACCCAAGAGGAGGTCTCCCTTGGATTAGCCAACTAAAAATCTAGCTACTCATGAAAGCAAGAAGGAAATTCATAATGTAAGGAGACATAATGAAGAAAGGAAACATGGAACTAATCTTAATGCAAGAAATCTTAAACTATGAAGAAAAAATATGCAATACCCATTTTAAAGCTAGGAAATCAAGAAAACTTAAGACAACAATGGTAGAAATTAAGACACTCAATTAAACTTGCAAATCACTTGAAATAAATGACATTAAAAGTAAATAATGAAGTTTACAAGAGTCTTACAATAAAATACAAGTGAAACAATGGAAGAAAATGCAAAAATCCAAGTTTGCTATCTATTATTCATCATCTTCCTCCTTGGAGCTTTCTAAGCTTAGGTAGCCACCCCCTTCAAATGTGAGTGGAATGCTGAATATATGGTGAAGACTTGATGCCTTTTCATCCATGAGGCTTCCCTAGCCTGTGTGTGCAGACCTCCCATCAATAAGAGGTGATTTTAATGGCTTGGCAGGCTAGGAGAGTGCTTACCCTACAACCATTGTGGCTGCCCCCTTCTCTCCCATTCTCATTAATGTCACTGCCTCCAAACTATTCTCATAGGGTATAGGGGACATGTCAATATGTAAGGATGTCAAGGGACAAGTGGAAGAATCAATGGTGGGACCCCCAAGCAAGTGGAGCATGAGTTGTAGGCGTTCTGGGCATTCTGTGCAAAACCCTTCGGAAGGTTTTTTTGTAAACCTTCCGGAAGGTCGATTCCAGTAGGCAAAACCTTCCAGAAGGTCTTTCGGAAGGTGATAGCTCAGGACCACTTTTAGTAAAATTGCCATAACTGTTGATCCAACCATAGGATTGAGCTGCAATTTTGACACAATACAGAAAACAACCAGATCTACAACATTAAGGGTTTGCCATTTTTCAGATTCGAGGTGGTTCATAGTCAAACATGGGCAAAAACAGTGGTACAGTGTCAAGACCTTGGAAAACCAGTGGGCTAAACCTTGCGGAAGGTTTATGGCCAAACCTTCCAGAAGGTTTTCATCCAAATTGCTTTTTTCTTGGTTTCTTCACCTTCCAAGCCTCGCCATCCTCATTCAATGTGTCCATCTNAAAACCAGTGGGCTAAACCTTGCGGAAGGTTTATGGCCAAACCTTCCAGAAGGTTTTCATCCAAATTGCATTTTTCTTGGTTTCTTCACCTTCCAAGCCTCGCCATCCTCATTCAATGTGTCCATCTCTTCACCACACATTCACACTTAGTTGCAAAGCTCTAAAAGCCATCATTTATGCTATAATTACCTGCAACATCAAAATTTCCAGATTATTCCTAACTTTAACTAATTCTAAATAATTAATATGCAAATTTAAGTTAAAAACATGAAATGAGGCCAATAACTATGCAATGGTAGTGGTGGCGGCAGCGATAGTGATGGTGATGGTGGTAGTGATGATGGCACAATAGTGGTGATGGTAGTGGTGGCAACGGTGGTACAATGGTGGCGATGGCAGTGGTACAATGGCGATGAGAGTATATTTGGCTACTATGTGAAATTGATAAAATCATCACTGACTAACATTTTCAGAATTAAATGATAAGTAGGTGGTTTGCTACTTAAGATTTTATCCTATTTTTAAGAAGTGCTTAAAATATTAAGTAGTATGAGTTTTAGGTTATCAAACAGGTTTAATAAATTAAGTGTTTAAAGTATTCAATTTTAAGTCTTACGTGCTGTTATCAAACAACTACTAAGTCTCAATGTCCATATCCACATCTTGATCTGTTGGCACCTCAAAGTCTACCTGCTCATCTAAGGTTACATTTCCCTCAAGTCCAAAATATGAAAAAATGTTATCGTAGGGTGAGCAAAAACCCAATAGAAAAACCTTCTCAAACCCAAATAAGGTTTAGCAAATCATAAAAAAAGGTCATTCTCAATTACAAAATAGCATATGTGATTTTGAAATAAAATAGTGACATTTAATAGCGATCTCAAGTTATGGTACAAACAATAAAGTTCAAAGTAGAATAGAATCACTCACAAAAAATCGCAATTCATAACATAATATCTCATATACGTATGTAGACTAGCATGAATCTACACACCGAACCTATCTTGTCCACCCAAAAACACAAACCATCTCAAATAAATCTCCATAGGGCCACAACACTTACACCATTTTAGGAAGGGTATGCACCGACATATCAGCATTGACGTATTATTGCTTAAGAACATGTAAACCCCCACATTCTTATCTTTATATATCAATATGATTATTTTTGAAATGCTAATATATGTGATGAGGTATGCATGAACCATATAGATTATAGCAATAGGAATAAATACTAGGTAGGCAAATTGATTATGAAGTTTAAGTTTCAGAGGCGTTTAAACTTGGGAAGGGTTGTTAGGCATTTTTTTAATTTTTTTTAGGTCAAAATAAGATTTCCATTGAATCCAGAAGGTTGACAAACCTTAGGAGATGTAATATGGGGTGTATTAGAAGTTAAGAAGTCTCCCAGAGTTTAAACACATTTTCGAAAGATTTCGGATATGAAGGAATTTGACACTATCTTAGTATTTTAATCATAACTCCTTTCTCTTAACTCAGATTGATCTGATTTTTTGGATAGTATAAATTAGGCTTCAAGGGCTACAAAGGTGTATTTCACAAAATTTTGTGAACCAACTTCTAAATAGGTCAAAATTGATCTAGAAGTTGAGGATATTCTGTCACCCATGTCCGAAAGGGAATAGACACGCGTCCACACGCCTTTGGTAGAAAGTTGGGCAAAGAAACACACGTCTGGACAGTAAAAAAACACGAGTCCAGACGCGTCAAGCCGGGGGCTTCACATCCCAGACCTATTTTGGGTGTTTTCTCCAATTTTTACCCCATTTCATCAATTCTAACACTAGAGAGGCTTAGAGAGGAAGAAATAAGGGGAAAAACAAGAGATTTGAGTGTTGATTCAAGTTGGAAAAGATCAAATCTTCTACATTTCTTACAAAACTACAAAAGTAAGGTAGGGGTTTCTTCCTATTCTCTTCCATTGAGGCTAAGGTTTATATATGTATGTTTTGACTCTAATCCTAGTTGTATGTTTGAAAATCCTTGATTCTTGATATTCTTGCAAATATTACCAGTAGCCATGAAATCTCTTTTTCTTGTACAAAAACCCTAATTTTCAAGAGAAATATATTTTTCTCTTGATTTCTCCTTTGTTCTTGATTTCAAAACTCTAGTGTTCTGTATTGAACCACAAAATGGTATTTTTGATGATCTCTTGCATATTTTCTTAAATTGTTCTATTGGATTAGTATATGTAAAATTTGGGAATTTTGAATTTTACTTGGGATTGTAAAAATTGGTTGGGTATTGTATCTCTTATGGATGTTTGGATGACCATGGGTGGCCGTTGACTAGGTATCATAGAGTGGATAAATACGTTTCTTACTCTGTGCAGGTTTGAATTTTTTCTACCACTCGTAGTGGGGTTGGTACACGTTGCTAAAGTTGGATATCTTTGCAAGGATTGAGTGTGTGTGTGTAGGCCATGATATTCTCGATGTGTTTATTCATGCGATGTCATACATCATACCTGAGATACATTGTGGGCTATTGTTTATTGTTCAAATGGTTGGTTATGGTTTATTGTGGAAATGGTAACTTGTTAGAATTGTTATTTTCGGAAATTGGTTTTACTTTTTCATTTAATTATTACTATTGTGTAAACTTGAGATCCACTAAAATGTCCTTATTTTCTTTCAAAAGCTATTTATGGTATTTGAAAAATGAGACCGACTATTTTTTATGCTTTAGAAACCTAGTTCGAGTTTGGGAGGATTTTCCTATAGAGCTTAATGCTCACCCCCTACAAACAATATTTTTTTTTAGATTACGGTCTAGAGGAGGCTCGAAGTTGATGAGCCGGTACATTGGGAAGCTCCAATAGATGAGAACGTGGATCCCTAGGTGGACGTTTAGAGCTATATTCTCTTATGTTCTAGACTAGGACGTTTATTTTGAGATAATGTTCATTTTAATATTTTTGTTATTCCGCTACAAGATAATCGTTGATTATTGGGATGTAAGGCATATTCTTTTGAATGATGTTGTATATATTGTGTATGATGAATAAAATTCTCTTTAATTATAAAGTTCATTTTGTTGCTCTCATCATGTGAATGGTTTTAGATAGTAATGTCATCCAAGGAGGATTTTGGGGCGTTACAGGTTTGGTATTAGAGTCTAGGAATTAGGTCTTACATGAGAACTGTAGGTTATGGATTATCGTTAGAGATGTAGGACTAGATTGAATATAATTGTTGACTCAAATCTTATGCAAGCCTTATGTTTTCGATTAAAGTGATATTTAGGGTGTCATGTACATTAAGGAAACTAAATTGTGAATTGATGTGTAAGATGGAAGGTGAACATGGACAAGTTCGGGGATGTGGTGGCCAGGCAAACCCAACACCACCACCTCCTGATGCCATCAATGGCATTTATCAGTGCTTAAGAGAGATAACCACTCTGGTACCGCACTAGAATGGAAACAACAATCACAACAGTGGGGTTCATCCCTTAGCTTAGGAATTTTTGAGGCAATACCCACTTACTTTTCAAGGATGCTCTCACCCCTTGGATGCGGATAAGTGGATTCACCGGGTGATAAAGATGTGTGATGGCATGGGAGCTATCGAGAATTTGTGGGTTGGCTTGGCTACATACCTATTAGAGGGGGAGGTCGACCATTGGTGGGACTCGGTGAAGAAAAGGAGGAACATTGATGCGCTTGATTAAATCTTCCAAGAGAAGTACTTTCCTGAATCGGTCAGGGACAAGATGAGTGCAAATTTTATTTTTCTACGACAGGGTAACATGACGGTGATGGAGTATAAGAGGAATTTTGATGAGCTATCCTGCTATGCCACGAAGTTCATATCTATTGAGGCTAGGAGGACCAAATGATTTGAGTAGGGCTTGAGGACCAAACGATTAGGGAGAAGCTTGTTGCTCAAAAGATCTGGGACTATAGGGATATTGTTGACAGAGCTGCATTGGTGTAGAGAGACACGAAGGACAACCAGTGGTGACAGAACTTTGCGAGGGAAGGTCCAATCTGGACAGGTGCTAGCAGTAGTGGAGTATAGAGGGCGACACCATACTGTCGCCTGGACCAGGTGGTTGGATAGAGACTTCAGATGGTTCGAGGATATGGGGTCACTCAGAATAGAGTAAGCACTGACCCACGTCAATGCTATGCATATGGAGGTTTCGAGCACTTAAAAAATGACTACCTATCGTTCTCAACAAAGACCAATCAAGCAGCAGGACAAGTAAATGTAAACAAGCCATCACTACCAAAGCCACTACAGCAAAGACCGTTAAGAGCTCTTGTCCTAGGCAGTGCCAATCAGGAAAGAATGTTTACTTTAACCCAACCGAAGGAAGACATTTCCAAATGCAGTTGTGGAAGGTATCGTTCTTCTTCATAATTCTTGGGCCCAAATTTTATTTGATTCTGGTGCGACTCATTCATTTATACGCACTATATATGCTCTTAATTTGGGATTGAAATTTGAGAAGTTAGAACTTGCCTACGGGAGAACGGTTGGATACTAAAAGGGTGTGTAGAGGTTGTGTGCTTCGAATTGGGGAGCAAGAATTGATTGTAGATTTGGTTGCATTAGACATGAAGGGGTATGACATAATATTTGGGATGAACTTGTTGTCCACTTTCCATGTGATAATGGATTGTTTTCGTAAACGGATTTTATTCTAATTACCAAGTGGGGTAGTTTTCAGTTTCATTAATGATCAGAGTTCTTCCAATCCATTTCCCACTATGGGAAATATATTCTTGAAAGCTAAGGCAGGGAGCAATTTGAGTTTCTTCGCCAGCTTAATGGAGATGATCAGGATAAATTTCATACGGACGTGGTGTTGATAGTATTGAATTTTTTGGACATCTTCCCAGATGAACTACCCGGGTTACCCCCACAGAGAGAGATTGAGTTTAAGATTGATCTCTATCCAGGAACCAAACTCATATCGATTACTTTCTATCGGATGGCACCTTTGGAGTTAAAGGAGCTAAGGAAGCAGTTGAATCAACTATTGGGTTTATTCGTTTAAGCACTTCACCTTAGGGAGCCCCGATCCTCTTTGTTAAGAAGCATGATCAAACACTTTGGTTATGCATGGACTACCGAAGGTTGAATCGAGTGACAGTGAAGAAATACCCATTCCCACAAATTGATGACTTATTCGATCAGTTGAGGGGTTCTAAGTATTACTCCAAGATTGATTTTTGCAGAGGGTACCATTAACTACGGATCAAGGAGGTGGATATTCCTAAGACAACTTCCTATTCCCAGTATGGTCATTTCAAATATATGGTAAAGCCATTTGAACTGACTAATGCTCTTGTAGCCTTTATGGACTTGATGCACAGGGTATTTCGGTCGTATCTAGATCAGTTTGTTATCGTGTTTATCGATGACATATTGATCTATTCACAAATCCAAGGGGAACATGAACACCATATTTCGGTTGTGCTTTGGACCTTGAGAGAGCATAAGTTATATGCTAAGATGAGTAAATGTGAGTTCTGGATGAAGGAAGTGAAATTTCTTGATCATGTTGTGTCAGAATAGGGTGTAGCTGTTAACCCCGCAAAGATTGAAGCCGTAATGAAATGGGAACCACAGAGGAATGTGACCGAAATACGTAGTTTCTTGGGCTTAGCAGGATACTATCAGAGGTTTGTGGAAGGGTTCTCCAAGCAAGCGATGCTAATGACATGCTTTACGAAGAAATGAGAAAAATTCTTGTGGACTCAAGTGTGTGAACTAGCCTTTCACACCTTGAAGGAAAAGTTGACAACAACTCCTGTCCTCATTATTCTGAGCAGTGGGGAGGGATACGATGTGTATACTGATGCTTCATTATAAGGCTTGGGATGTGTGCTAATACAAGGAGGTAAGGTAGTTACTTATGGCTCAAGGCAACTCAAGATTCATGAGCAAAACTATCCCACTCACGACTTGGAGCTTTCCACTATGGTTTTTGCGCTTAAGTTGTGGAGGTGTTACTTGTATGGAAAAAAGTTTCAAGTATTTTATGATCATAATAGCCTCAAGTATATGTTCACACAGAAAGATTTAAATGTTCAGCAGAGAAGGTGGATTGAGTATCTAGAAGATTACGATTTCACACTCAACTACCATCCAGGGAAGGTTATTGTAGTCGCATATGCACTTAGCAGAAAGTCTCAGAGTGAACTCAATGTTCTTGCAAGTAAATGGAAGATAATAGATGCCCTTGGAGACTATGATCTATGGGTTAGAGGGGATGGATCTCGGCCATGCTTGTTTAACCTTATGGCTTAACCTACCCTCCAATGTAGGGTGGTGGAGTTGCAATGCTTGGATCCTTACTTAGAGTCGATTCGAGCTAAATTGGAAAATGGGGAAGTAGTTGAAGATTGGTCTTTGAGGAATGGAGAATTGAGATATAGGGAAAAGCTATGTGTACCCGATGATTCGTCTCTAAAGGAGGAGATACTTGGAGAGTGTCATCGCTTTAAGTTTGCTATCCACCCTGGTGATACAAAAATGTATAGAGACATGAAGCTTCAATATTGGTGGAAGGGAATGAAGAAGGATGTGACAAGGTTCATAGCACGATGTGCAGTGTGTCAGTAGGTGAAGGTGGACCATCAAAAGCCCGAAGGATAGCTACAGTCCTTGCCTATCCCAGAATGGAAGTGGGATCACATCACCATGGATTTTGTATATGGTTTTCCCCGGACTTCACAAGGGCATAATGCCATATGGGTCATTGTTGATAGGCTCACCAAGTCCGCTCATTTCTTGAGTATGAAGACCATTGACTCCTTAGAGACCTTGAGCAAGCTTTATTTCCGTAAGATTGTTATATTACATGGAGTTCCACTCTCTATCGTGTCGGATCGTGATTCTCGATTTGTGGCACAATTCTGGCAAATTCTACAACGAGCCATAGGGACGGAGTTACACTTTAGCACCGCCTTTCATCCTCAAATGGATGGCCAATCTGAGAGGGTGATATATATTTTGGAGGACATGTTATATGCTTGTGTGTTGAACTTCAAGGGAAGTTGGAGTGATCATTTGCCATTGGTGGAATTTGTATATAACAACAGTTTTCAATCTAGCATTGACATTGCACCTTATGAGGCATTGTATGGAAGACCATGTAGGTCCCTGACTTGTTGGTTGGAAGCTAGATATAGTAGCTTGTTTGTGCTAGAAATTGTTTGGGAGGCTATAGAGAAAATTTAACTCATCCGGGAGAGACTACGCACGGTACAAAGTAGACAGAAAAGTTGTGCGGATAGAAGACGAAGACCATTAGAATTCCAAGAGGGGGACTATGTGTTCCTCAAGGTGTCGCCCAAAAAGGGAGTGTTTAGATTTGGCAAGAAGGGAAAATTAGCTCCAAGGTACATCGGACCATTTGAAGTAATCAAAGTGGTGGGCATAGTGGCGTATCAACTTCGGTTACTAGCTCAGTTGTCAAGGGTACATGACGTGTTTCATATGTCAATGTTGAGAAAGTAGCAATCGGATACGATGCATGTCGTGGACTTGGAGGATATCGAAATTCAAGATGGAGCAACATATGAAGAACAACCGGTGGAGATTCTCGATAACAAGGAGAAGGTGCTTCACAATAAAGTCATCCAACTGCTAAAAGTCTTGTGGCAACATCATGGGGTGGAGGAAGCTACTTAGGAACTAGAGCTGGAGATGCAAGAGAAGTACCCTCATTTATTCTCTATTTAAGGTAAGTTTCAAGGATGAAACTTTCTTTAAGGGGGGTGGATTGTAAACCCCCACATTCTTATCTTTATATAGAAATGTGATTATTTTTGAAATACTAATATATGTGATGAGGTATGCATGAACCATATAGATTGTAATAGTAGGAATAAATACTAAGAAGACAAATTGATTGTGAAGTTTAACTTTCAGAGGCGTTTAAACTTGGGAAGGGTTTTTAGGGAAGTTTTTAAACACTTTTAGGTCAAAATAAGATTCCCATTGAATCCGGAAGGTCGAGAAAACTTGGGAGAGGTAATATGGGTTGTATTAGAAGTTAGAAAGTCTCCCGGAGTTTAAACTCATTTTTGAAAGATTTTGGATATGAAGACGTTTGACATTATCTTAGTATTTTAATCATAAATCTTTACTCCTAACTCAGATTGATCTGAATTTTGGAGAGTAGCAACAAGACTTCTAGGGCTACACAAGTATATTTCACGAAAACTTTCTAAATCAGCTTCTAAATAGGTCAAAATTGATTTGGAAGTTGAGGATATTCTGTCACCCGCGTTCGGACAGCAATAGACACGCGTATGGACGCGTTTGGCAGAAAGTTGGGCGAAGAAACACGCTTTTGGACAGTAAAAAAAAACACACATCCAGACACGCCAAGCCGGGGGCTTCACATCCCAGACCTATTTTGGGTGTTTTCTCCAATTTTCACCCCATTTCATCAATGCTAAAACTAGAGAGGCTTAGAGAGGAAGAAATAAGTTGAAAAACAAGAGATTAGAGTGTTGATTCAAGTTGGGAAAGATCAAATCTTCTACATTTCTTACAAAACTACAAAAGTAAGATAGGGGTTTCTTCCTATTCTCTTCCATTGAGGTTAAGGTTTATATATATATATATATATATGTTTTGACTCTAAATCCTATTTATATGTTAGGAAATCCTTGATTCTTAATATTCTTGCAAATGTTACCATGTTTGAAACAAAGCTATGGTTTGCTAGCCATGGAATCTCATTTTCTTGTATTAAAACCCTAGTTTTCAAGAGAAATGAAATTTTCTTTTGATTTCTCATTTGTTCTTGATTTTAAAACTCTAGTGTTTGGTATTGAACAACAAAATGGTATTTTTGATGATCTCTTGCATATTTTCTTAAATTGTTCTATTGGAATAATACGTGTGAAATTTTGGAATTTTGAATTTTACTTGGGATTGTAGAAATTGGTTGGGTATTGTATCTCTTGTGGATGTTTAGATGACCACGAGTGGCCGTCACTACCAATGCGTTGGTACACGCCCTTCCTAAAATTGGATATCCTTGTGAGGATTAAGTGTGTGTGTGTGTGTGGGCTTGGATATTCTCGATGTGTTTATTCATGCGAAGTCATACATCATATTTGAGATACATTGTGGCTATATTGTTTATTGTGCAAATGGTTGGTTATGGTTTATTGTGAAAATGAGTTTATTGTGGAAAAAGTAACTTGTTGGAATTGTTATTTTCGGGAATTGGTTTTTTTATTTAATTATTGCTATTGTGTAAACTTGAGATCCACTGAAATGTCCCTGTTTTCCTTCAAAAGCTATATATGGTATTTGAAAATTGAGACCGATTGTTTTATATGCTTTTGAAACCTTGTTCGAGTTTGAGAGGATTTTCCTACAGAGCTTATTGCTCACCCCCTATAAACGATATTTTTTTTTCCAGATTATGGTCTAGAGGAGGAGCTCGAAGTTGATGAACCGGTACATTGAGAAGCTCCAATAGATGGGAACATGGATCCCTAGGTGGACGTTTAGAGCTATATTCTCTTATGTTCTAGAATAGGAGGTTTATTTTGAGATAATGTTCATGTTAATATTTTTGTTATTTCGCTGCAAGATAATAGTTGATTCTTGGGATGTAATTGCCATAGTTGGGCATATTCTTTTGGACGATGTTGTATATATTGTGTATGATGAATGAAATTCTCTTTAGTTATGAAGTTCATTTAGTTGCTTTTATCATGTGAATGGTTTTAGAAAGTAATGTCATCCAAGGGGAATTTTCGGGTGTTACAAAACAATGTACTAGCCCCTAACCAGGTGGACAAATAGTGGTTGACCCTTGCAAAAAACCAAACCCCTACGTGTGTTAGACAACCACCATACCTCTTAATGTAGGAAAACCTCTAATACTATACGATATGAATTTGAGTGCAATCCACGTTCATCACACCCCACCCATATAAGAGATAATAACATCAATTTTCCACAAAACCACATATACCAAAATCCATAGTTCCAAATAATCGAAGCAAAGTATGCAAGAGATTGTAAAAAGAAACATTCATGTTCACAATATTCGAATCTATGGTTTAAATCAAAACATATAATTTTTTGATGTAAAGCATATATTTATATGTAAATCTTGTGTTTATTCAAGAATTCAAGCATATATTCAAAATGAAGATAAAAAGTTGAAGATCTCTCACATAGATAGGATTATAAATCAAGAAGTAGAAATTTTCAATCAAGAACGAATAGATCTTGCACATAACTCATATAATTTTCAAGAACTATGGTTTCTAAAACAAGAATAAATAAATATCAGAAGCAAATTATATATTTTGGTCAAGAAATGAATCTTGGATTCAAATGAATGTAAAAGCATTGTAGATCAATTATTTATATCATAATAAAGATAAAAAAGATATATTATATAGCCCTAGTCCTCAATGAATAAACCTGAGAAAGAACCCCTACCTTAATCTCCTTGAATATTGATTCTAATGTGTTTGACTATTTTTTTCCCCACGTAAATCCATTGGAATCTCCCGTCGTAGTTCTCCCAATTCTCCTTAGCCTCCTAGGGTTAGAAGCTGCTAAAAAATAACCTAAAGAATGTCCTTGGCATATTTGTAGGGCTAAAAATGAAGAAAACCTTAAAAAAATGATTGCTGGAAGTCATGCGTAAGACCTGAACACGCATGACCAATATATAATATTTTTCATAAGCATATTCACATGTGACATGCATGCGTAGGATTGACGATTAGTATTTAATTATGAGTAATGATATGAGACCTAAACCTGAACGATGAATATTTAAATATTTAGAGATAATTTTATAAAGAATGATTATAGGGAGAAATTTTTTATTTAAAGTGTGGAAAATTAAATAAGAGTGTTGAATGATTATAGGGAGAAATTTTTTATTTAAAGTGTGAAAAATTAAATAAGAATGTTGACATGTGATATTATTTTATCACATGAGAGCAACTAATAAAATCCATCATTCCCAAAAGAATATGCCAAAACTTGGCTATTATATCCCAAAAGAATATGATCGACTATGACAATTACATCCCAAAAGAATCATATTTAAACTTGCAGCGGAAAACAAAAGATTAGTCTTTACATAATCTCAAAAGAAATTTGCTAGTCTAGCACCTAGGAGAGTATATCCCTAGACATCCACCTTGGGATCTACTAGCCCATCTAGTGGAGCTTCTCAATGTATCGGCTCCTCAACTCCAAGCTCTTCCTCTAGACCACAATCTGAAAAATATATAGTTTGTAAGGGGTGAGCACTAAGCTCTGTAGCAACATTCTCCCAATCTCGAACAAGGTTTAGAAAACATATAAAACAGTTTGGTCTCACTTTTCCAATAACATATATAACTTGAAATAAAACAGTAAAAATTTATTTGATCTCAAGTGTACGTAATCTCAATAATTTAAAGGAAAGGAATAAACATGTCGGAGTGATAGAAATCAATAAATCATTCAATAGTATCATCCCATATTTTCATGTATGTTGGTTTCTTCCCATGAATCTACACCACGATTCTACCTCGTTCATCCACCACAATCACACAATTCCAAACATTTTAGGAAGGGCGTATACCGTCTTTCACGGCATTGACGAATCCTTCCCAAGAAAGGTATACCAACCCTCAGCCGCCAACTTACGTGAACAATAGTGGTTGCTCTCACAAACAACAATCCACTACAAGTGTTAGGCAACCATCTCACCCCCACTGGGATAGACTAACCTCTAACACTCTACGATAGTGCTCGAATGTAATTCAAGTCCATTACAACAACCATACAAGAGATGCAATAACCAACATTTTCTCAATATCACAAGGAAATCTAAAATCCCCAAATTTCACAATTTGTAATACAAGAGAACAATTTAAGAAAATAAGCAAGAGATCATCACAACATCATTTTATTACTCAACACAAAGCACTAGGGTTTTGAAATCAAGAACAAAGGAAGAATCAAGAGGAAAAATGCATCTCTCTTGAAAACTAGGGTTTTAAATCAAGAAAAAGAGATTTAACGGGTATTCAACCCTAACTTTGTTTAAAGAATGATAATAATTGCAAGAAGACCAAGGAATGATGATTTCATAACATATGTATAGGATTTAGAGTCAAAGAATACATATATACACGCCCTAGTCTCAATGAACAAGCATCGAAGAAAAAACCCCTACCTTGGTGTTCTTGAAAAATTAAGGATTTGATCCAATCTAATGTGTAAATCCCCTTTGATCATGTGTTTTTCCCTCCCTTTCTTCCTCTCTAAGGTTTTCTAGGGTTAGAGACGTTGAAATGGGGCTAAAGAAGTTGTCCTTAGGTATTTATAGTGGAGGGAAGGCCGGCTGTTCGTGACTTAAAATTTTAGATTTTTGAAAAACCTTCCGGAAGGTTTTTCATCGACCTTCCGGAAGGTTTGCCTACTGGACAAACTTTTCCATTAACCTTCCAGAAGGTTTGTATACTGGATAAACATTTACATTAACCTTTTGGAAGATTTTGCCTGCTGGATAAAAGTTTACATTAACCTTCCGGAAGGTTTTCATTGACCTTCCAGAAGGTTTTGCCTATTGTTCTACAAATCCTTCCTTCTTCATTTCCAAACCATTCCAATCCGTTCCACAACCATCCAAAACCAACCCAAACTTACACAATATACATTCGTACATCAAACATAGTTGATACAAGTTCTATTACAAAAGGATTTCATACATTTACAAGCTAAAACTAAGTTTTAACTACTATTTACTCAAATTTTACCATATTAACATTTCAAAAGAAATAATTACTTGCTATATATACTTATATACATATATAAAGATAAAAATGTTGGGTTTACATGTACATTGTGAATTACAGCTAATTGTTGAAAGCATAATGAATCTTCCTAAGGGTCAAAATTAAGGGGGAAGCTGAAGGTTCTCATGCTCCTGTTGTGGCTGAGGCAGGGGAGGGACAACAACAGGATGGTGGGAAAGGTGAACAAAATCAACCTAATATGATTCAGAGGGCGTTGGAAGTGATGGTGCAAGTGGTGACCTCAACAAATTGGATTGTGGAATTGCAAATAGAGATTTAGGTAGCCACTAGGGCAAGACCACATGTACCCCTTGGGGGACCGTGAGGTATGGTTCATGAAAGGTTTATGAAGTTGGATCCTCTGATGTTTGCAGGGATAATTAATCCATCGGAGGCGGAGGACTGGCTAAAATGGATGGAATTAATTTTTGAAGTTATGCAACTCTATAATGGTCAACGAGTGACACTTTCATCCTTTATGCTTAAGGAGGAAGCACGATTTTGGTGGGAGGCTATCAGGCGACTGTTGGTTGCACCGATAGTGGGAGTTGAAGGTCAGGTACCCGGTAATGTGGCTCCAGAACCACTGCATATTACATGGGATCAATTCATGAAAGTGTTCAATGACAAGTATTTTCCTAAGTCTTATCGGTTTGAGTAGGAGATAGCATTTATGACTCTGACTCAAGGCAGGATGTCGGTGGCAGAGTATGAAAGTCAATTCACTACATTGTCATGTTTCGCAAAGGCTTTTGTTCAAACTGATGAGGCTTTGTGCAAGAAGTTTCGGTGGAGATTAGCTTACCCCATATGGAGTTGACTTTCGGCCTTTGAGTTAACAAGTTATGTGACCTTGGTTAATAAAGCTTTGGTAGTTGAGAAAGATGTGAAAGAATCAGAGTGGCAACGGGGGCAATTCAAGAGGAGAAAGTTTGACATTGTTCTTGGTATGGGATCTCTATCTGGGGGTCAGACTTCGGGACAGAAGGGGCAAGGATCGAAGTTCTCACAAATAGGAGGTGTTGGAAATTCTCATAAATCTAGTGGTTCACGGGGTTATACTTCCTTTAAACCCTCGATAGGATTTCAGGGCAGGGGACAATCAAGTGGACGAGACACTCATGTTACTTGTTTTAAATGTTGAGTGGAAGGTCATATCGCTCAGAATAGTCAAACAGGATCAGTTAGTGAAGCTCAACGATGTTATGAGTGTGGGCAAGTGGGGCCCTTTGCACGTAAATGTCCAACCAAATCTTTCATGTCACCTTCCGTGGGCAGTGTAAATATGGGTAGAAGAGATACATCAAAATCGTCAAGGATGCAAGGTGCATGTAAGGGGTCTGTTGGTGCTACTGGGACTCAGGGACGAGTTTTCACTATGACATAGAAGGATGCCTATGCGTCGCCCAATGTGGTTATAGGTACAATTTCTGTATTAGGTGAAAATGCTCAGATTTTAATTGATCCCAGATCCACACACTCTTTTGTTGCACACACATATAGTAAGCATTGAAAACACCCTGCCACACCTTTGAATTATCATTTATCCATAGCAATGCCAGTGGGTGAGGTAGTGGTAGTTAGCATTGTTTATAAGGCTTACATAATTTGAATTAACTCATGAGAATTATTCGTGAATTTACTTCCACTCGATATGTGTGACTTTGATGTGATTTTGAGGATGGATTGGCTATCGGCCTGTGATGCCTCAGTTGATTTTTATAAAAAGGTGGTTACTTTTCAACCACTTGTTGACTCCGAATTTAAATTCCAAGGTGAATGGAAAGTAACTCCAAATTATTTTATATCAGCAATCAAAGCTCGAAGATTGCTTAAGAAGGGATGCCAAGGTTATTTGGCATATGTGAGGTGTGGATGAGGATAATTTTTGAACAAAAAAAGGTACCATAGTGAAGGACTTCCTTGATGTTTTTCCATATGAATTACCTAGGTTGCCACCTGATCGAGTAGTAGAATTTGTGATAGAATTACTACCCAGAACTGCACCCATATCAACCGCCCCATATCGAATGGCACCAGCTAAGTTGAAAGAGTTGAAGGAATAGTTACAAAATTTATTGAATTGGGATTTTATTCAACCGAGTACTTCACCATGGGGGGCGCCAATGATATATGTGAAAAAGAAGGATGACACTATGCAGCTATGTATTGATTATCGACAACTTAATAAGATAATTGTTCGCAATAAATACCCATTGCCACAAATAGATTATTTGTTTGATCAATTGGAGGCAGCAAAAGTCTATTCCAAAATTGATTTAAGATCGGGATATCACCAGTTAAGGGTAAAGATAACTGATGTACCAAAGACGGCATTTCGAACTAGGTATAGGCACTATGAATTTCTAGTTATGCTGTTTGGATTAACAAATGCTCCGGCAACTTTTATGGATTTGATGCATAGGGTCTTTCAACCCTACCTGGATTTATTTGCAATTGCGTTTATAGATGATATTTTGGTGTATTCGCATAATGCAGTAGAACATGAGCAACATTTGTAAATTGTTTTACAAACTTTAAGGGAAAAGCAACTATATGCCAAATTTAGCAAATGTGAATTTTGGACGGATAGCATGATATTTCTTGGACATGTGGTGTCAAAAGATGGTATTCAAGTGGATCCAAAGAAAATTGAAGTTGTGGTACAATGGGAGCAACCAAGGAATATAACAAAAGTAAGAAGTTTCTTGGGGTTGGCAAGTTACTATCGTAGATTCATTCAAGGATTTTTCTCAATTGCGACGTTGTTGACCCGCCTCACTAGAAAGGATGTTAAATTTCAATGGGATGATAAGTGTGAACAAAGTTTCCAAGAGTTGAAAATAAGGTTAGTTTCTTCACCTGCTTTAACCATTCCAACAGAAGGCGGGAATTTTGTAGTTTATAGTGATGCCTCACATCGGGGGTTGGGTTGTGTCTTAATGCAAGATGGGAGGGTGATCGCCTACGCTTCTCGACAATTAAAAACTCACGAGCGTAATTATCCTACCCATGATTTGGAGTTGGCTGCAATTGTGTTCACCTTGAAATTATGGAGACATTACCTATATGAAGAGACTTGTGAAATTTATACTGATGATCAAAGCTTAAAGTATTTGTTCATGCAAAAGGAGTTGAATTTAAGACAGAAGCGATGGATGGAGTTATTGAAGGATTATAACTACACTATTCATTATCATCCAGGGAAGGCAAATGTAGTGGCAGACGCACTAAGTCGTAAATCATCAGGATTGTTATCATGTGTGCAATGTGCATGAGTGAATGCCTTGACACAGCTAAAGGCTTTAGGTGTGGAATTTCAACTGTTGGGGGATGATGTAGTAATTAGACAAATTAAAGTTAGACCAATATTTGAAGAACATATCCGTGATGTGCAACTATAGGATTCATTTGCGAAGAAGATGAGGGACGATATTGGAAGTGGGCGTCAAACTGATTTTAAAGTGCGATAAGATGATATATTGATGTTTGGAAATCATCTTTACGTACCCAACGACTTGGAAATTAAGCGCATGATTTTGGAGGAGGCACACAATTCTGCCTACACTATGCACCCAGGGAGCACCAAGATGTATCATGACATTCAAGATTATTATTGGTGGATGGGAATGAAATGTGAAATAGTTGAGTTTGTGTCTAAGTGCTTAGTATGTCAACAAGTAAAGGTGGAGCATCAGTGACCGGCGGGACTACTTCAACCACTCCCTAATCTAGAATGGAAGTGGGAACATATCACAATGGATTTTGTGGTGAGTTTGCCCCGAACCTAGAAGGGACATGATTCCATTTGAGTAATAGTTGATTGTTTAACCAAGTCTTCTCATTTCCTCACTGTAAAAAAAAATTTCCTTTGGAGAAATATTCTAAATTGTATGTGGATGAAATCATGCATTTACATGGAGCACCAGTGTCAATTGTGGTAGATAGGGATCCAAGGTTTACTTCACAGTTCTGGTCAAGTTTACAACAAGCTCTAGGTAGCACACTAAAGCTCAATTCAGCTTTTCATCCTCGAATGGATGGACAATCAGAATGGGTGATCCAAATTTTAGAAGACATGTTGAGAGCAGGTGTAATGGAGTTCAGGGGTAACTGGGATGATCACTTACCCTTGATTGAATTTGCCTATAATAATAGTTTCCAATCTAGCATAGGCATGGCTCCATATGAAGAACTATATAGACGATGTTGTAGAACTCCAATATGTCGGACTGAGGTGGGGGAACAAAATATATTGGGTCCAGAATTAGTGCAGGTAATGGTAGACAAGGTGAAAGTGATACATGAGCGATTAAAAACCGCTCAAAGTCGACAGAAAAGTTATGCAGACAATAGGAGACGAGATCTAGAATTTTTTGTTGGTGATTAAGTATTTTTGCGAGTTTCATCGTGGAAAGGGGTTATGCAGTTTGGGAAGAAAGGGAAATTAAGTTCAAGGTACATCAGGCCATTTAAGATACTTGAAAAAGTTGGAGCTGTCGCATATCGTTTAGCATTACTGACGAATTTGTCTCGGTTACATGATGTATTTCTTGTGTCAATGCTCCGAAATTATGTAACCAATCCCTCTCACATTCTAGCAACGGTGCCGATGGAACTAGGAAATAATTTGACTTATGAGAAGAAACCTGTGGCAATTTTGAATCTTCGAGATCAAGTGCTTCGAACGAAAGTCATACCATTAGTAAAGGTATTGTGGCGAAATCAAACAATCAAAGGAGCAACTTGGGAAGTAGAGGAAAGCATGCGAATCAAGTATCCTTACTTGTTTCATAATGGTAAGTCAAATTTCGGGGACGAAATTCCTAAGGAGGGAAAAATTATAAGACCCGAACACGCATGACCAATATATAATATTTGTCATAAGCATATTCACATGTGACATGCAAGCGTAGGATTGACGATTAGTATTTAATCATGAGTAATGATATAAGACCTAAACCTGAACGATGAATATTTTAATATTTAGAGATAATTTTATAAAGAATGATTATAGGGAGAATTGTTTTATTTAAATTGTGAAAAATTAAATAAGAATTTTGACATGTGATATTATTCTATTATTTTATGTACATTAGCGCATGTAGAATTAATCGAGTAACAAGCATGTGACATCAATTTATTGTTATAAAAAAATAATAATAATGAAATAAAATGTATTAGTATATACAAGGAGTGGTTAAGGGTTCAAGAGATGAATTTAATAGATTGTCAATAATTTGAAAATATGTATATATAGGTTCATGTATAAATATGTATACAAGAAGAAAAAAATGGGTACATACATACAATTGTATATAGGTATGTATATAATAAATGTGTAAAAAATACATGTATAAACATATATAAACTAGAGACTACACATGGATATATATATATGTGTGTGTGTGTATGTATGTATGTATATATATTATATATATATATAATATAAGGTCATGATGATAGCTCCACTTAGCAAGACATACAAGGCATGTCTTGATCTTGCATTTGGGATATTTCGGCTAGATCAAGACCCAAGAGGGAAAGAAGAAGAAAACCAAGGGAAGAAGAAGGAAAGAAACAAAAGAAAAGAGAAGAAAAGAAAAGAAAAGAAAAATAAAATAAAGTGTGTGTACAAGGTAAGAATTATGATTCATTTTTTTTCTTCTAAGATGTAGAAATTATATTTTTATTTTGGCATATTGAGTGTTGCATGTGTTTTAAGGATGGTATTTTGTATGTGTTTAGATGTTGTAAATTGATGTATGGTGTTGGGTATGAGGTTTGATTAATGCATGAAGGTTACATCTTGATATTTATGTGGGTGTGTAAATTAAGTTAGTATTATTGTAAAAAAAAAAAAAATTGAAGTGTGGTGGGTACTTAGAAATTTTTTTAATTGTTCTTGAATTTTCATGAAATTCATGGGTATGGAATTTTCATACAATTCTATGATTTTATTGGGTATTTATAATTAGAAATTTTGTTAATTGTTTTTGAATTTTCATGAAATTCATGGGTATGAAATTTTCATGCAATTTTATGATTTTATTGGGAAATTATGTAAATTAAACTACATTTTGGTTACCATAATTTTATGAGAAATGTTTACTTTGGATGTAATGGATTCGAGTAGGTAATCTTACTCGCTATGAATGGGTTATTCTAATGTGACTCGAATTGATTATAACTACTAGTTTAATTTTTTTGAGTAATTGATATTACTAGACGTGGATGAGTTATTGAATGTGGATTGATTAAATTAAGAAATTTGTTTTGTGTAAACCAATTCGAGGTAAGCGGTGTTTTTTATTAATACTCGAATGGGATTTTGAATAATGGGTGTTACATCATGCATCCACATTCGAACAAAGATTAACGTTCGATTGGATTGTGCTCCTAATATCTCAGGCTATGTCAGACCTTTGATTTTGCATCCGATCCACGTTCGAACGTCAATTCACATTTGAATGTCAAACTCGTTTCTGACTGAACTTCCAATGTAATTTTGACCCTAAAGCTAATACACATGAATCCCAAATTTTATGATCAATCTTCTCTCAATAATTCAAACTTCTTATCCTCATTTGTAATTACTCTTAAAACCTTTTTATTCATATTTAAATTTTGTACGAGGTTTCACACGGTCATAGGGCGATTGACACTAGAATGAAAATCATGTTTTCATCCTTTTTAGGAGCAGCACCGCCAAGCAAGCATGAGCACCACTTGATTGACCTTGAAGGACTGCTAAAGCGAGCTCTATGTTGTTCCCCCATGGTGTTTTACCTTATAATTTTCTAAGTCATCAAGAGACCACTCCAGCCAATGCTAGTAAGCGTAGCTCGGTTCCTACCTATTTTTGAAGAACAAATGTAACACCCTAATCCATTTAGGAATATTCAGAGCACTAATTACACCAATAATGAATAAACACTAACTTTTCATTAAATATCAGAATCATTAAACACCTCAAAATGAATAAATAAATCTCTTGATAAGAATTTTAATTACAATTATTCAAATTACCCGAAAGGTGCACAAATAATTCGTCTCCCAAAATTTTCAGCTCTTCGACCCGAACTTCTACCAACTGTTACTTCGAGTTCAGCCTGCAACTAAGAGGGTAAATGAGGGGAGCTTGAGAAAACTCTTTAAGTAATTTAAAACATAACATATGAGGTCAAAGAGCGAAACGATAATTAATAAATTATCCGATAAACAATCGACGACACAAGAATTATTACGATAATTTATGGAGCACAAATATATTGAACATGTCAATGAACTCGAATATACGAACATCCAAATAACTCATGGCTAAATACTTGGTAAATCTCAACAACATGCCAGGTATCATTTGGTGTATTTGGTACAATCATGTCAACCCCTCAAGGCCACTTACATGTCTCACATTTAAAATAAGGCACCGAGTGTAGCTTACACATGAGTCGAAAAGTCTCAAATATTTCACCAAACCCAACATCACAACAATTAACAATACGTCTAACAAAAATACGACCATCCGAAATTCGAAATGAAATGATACCACAATTCAAATACAAATAGGCCGATATCAAACAAATACTCTTTACAAAGAGATTAATTAGGAATTCATTCTTTGAATTAAACTACTTACCTAATTATTAAATTGATGCTACTTTTTCCAGAGCACCATACTTGAGTCGGAATCAAAATCACCATTCGATGCTCTATTCCAAGCCTCACCAATTCTTGTTGGCCGTCACAATTGTTTTTTACTTCTTGTTCTTATTCGTTTTTATTCCTATCTTCTCACCACTCCCTCTCTCTTTTAATCTGCCGCCCCTCCTTCCTTTTCATATTTCTTATATTTTTATGTCTTTTGCTTCTCTTAGTCACCATCTTAAGTTGTGGATTAGAGGACACATCAATATCCCTTGCAACTTAGGATTGTTTTTGTTCTTACACCACATGCTTTGTTTTATTTTTTTTCAAAGCTTACTCACCACCTTGCTTTAATATCCAGTGTACACGTTGACATCCAAAAAGCAAGACTCATGCATTTTTTTTCTCTTTAGCTACCACCACCACCTTTCTGTTTGTGTTTATTATTTTATTAGTTTTGTATTTTCTAATCATTTTCACCCAGAACATTACATATACTTATAGATCATCAGCTTGTAAAACCTATACTAGTCACTTTACACATGTACATTGTCTACTCAATGCCAATTCCTTTTTATTTATAATATTTTTCCCTTACTTGATAAATTTCAGTCACAATAAAATTTTTAATAATCAATTGTTTCACAATTAAATCCTAACTTATAATTTCACCCCAAATAATATTCGTATAATTTTCAACAATATCATGTGAGCCACATAACTTTTAATTTTTCCATCACTTCTGAGTCGAGACTCAGTCGTCACAATCCACCTACCTTGAAAAAATTCCGTCCTCGAAATTTACAAGTGATAAATCATGCACTAGCTTTGACCGATCACTTATAATTTTATGCACCTAAAATCAACTCCTCTATTACCCACAGGTCGTCATTCTAAGTAATTAAACCTAAGACAATCTACATAATCAATAACCTAATGCTCTGATACCAAAATTGTAACACCCCAATCCGTAGAATCAATAACATAATGCTCTGATACCAAAATTGTAACACTCCAATCCGTTTAGAAATATTTAGAGTGCTAATTACACCAATAACGAATAAACACTAAATTTTCATTAAATATCAGAATCACTAAACACCTAAAAAATGAATAAATAAATCTCTTCATAAGAATTTTAATTACAATCATTCAAATCACTCGAAAGGTGCTTGAATAATTCGTCCCCAAAAATTTATAGTTCTTCGACCCGAACTTCTACCAACTGTTACTTCGAGTTCAACCTGCAACTGAGAGGGTAAATAGGAGTGAGCTTGGGATAGCTCTGTAAATAATTTAACATATAACATAGGATGTCAAAGAGAAAAATTATAATTAATCAATTATTTGATAAACAATCGATGACACAAGAATTAATACGATAATTTATGGAGCAAAAACATATTGAACATGTCAATGAAGTTGAATATATGAATATTTAAAGCATTCATGGCTAAATACTCGGTCAATCTTGACAACATGCTAGGCATCACTCGGTGTATTTTGTACAATCATGTTCACCCCTTAGGACCACGAACACGTATCACAATTAAACTATGGCACAGAGTTTACCTCACGCACAAGTCAAAAAGTCTCAAGTATTTCGCCAAACCCAATGTAACAGTGTTTAATGATATGTTAAACAAAAATACAACCTTTTGAAATTCGAAATGAAACGATTCTACAATTTGAATACAAATAGAATGATATCAAACAAATATTCTTTGTAAAAAAATTAATCAGGAATGAATACTATGAATTAAACCACTTACATAATTCTTAATTTGATGCTAATAGATAACATATTTACTTTCACAAAAGCACCATACTTGAATCGAAATCAAAATCACCATTCGATTCTCTACTCCGAGGCTCACAAATTCTTGTCGGACTTCACACTTGTTTTTTTCGTTCTTGTTCTTATTCGTTTTTATTCTTATCTTCTCACCACTCCCCTTCTCTTTGAATCTGCCACCCCTCCTTTATTTTTATATTTCTTCTTTGTATATGTCTTTTGTTTCTCTTAGTCACCACCTTAAGTTGTGGATTGGAGGACACATCAATATCCCATGCAACTTGGGTTTGTTTTTGTTCTTACATCACATGCTTTGTTTTATTTTTTTCAAAGCTTACTCATCACCTTGCTTTAATATCCAATGTACACATTGACATCTAAAAGGCAAGACTCATGCATTTTTTTTCTCTTTTGCTGCCACTACCACCTTCCTCTTTGTGTTTCTTATTTTATTAGTTTTGTATTTTCTAATCATTTTGACCCATAACATTACATATTCTTATAGATCACCAACTTCTAAAACTTATACAAGTCACTTTACACATGCGTCACCTACTCAATGGCGATTTTTTTTATTTATAATATTTTTCCTTACTCGATAAATTTCAGTCATGATAACATTTTTATTAATCAATTGTTTTGCAATTAAATCCTAATTTATAATTTGACCCCAAATAACATTCGTATAATTTTCAACAATATCATGTGACCCATATAACTTTTAACAATATCATGTGACCCATATAACTTTTAATGTTTTCATCACTTCTAAGTCGAGACTCAGTCATCACAACAAAACCATGCAAAACTAGTCCTTTAGAGGACTAAATAGTGTTGCTCAAGAGGGGCTCCGATAATGGCTCAATCTATTTTTTCAAAATGCAAAATGGTTTAGAAAATTCTTTCTCTGAAATCACCTAAGAGCGATACATTGATTGCTTCCAATTCCATGTCCATCCTAAGTTAAAAGTAACAAAGGGTTTATCTTAGGTGTTTGGGTCATTACATTTGTCCTAAGCAAAAAGGTGCATACAGAGGTTGAATGATGTTGCCTAACGTTTGATCTCCTCCCTTCAATGACGCTTTTGAATCTTTAACTTAATAGCATGATACCCATGGAAAAGGCTGAGATTTACGATGGACTCTACGAAATTAGACAATTAAAAGTGATCTAATAGGCTAAGTTTTACTGTTTCTAGTGCACTGAACTTCTCAATGTGAAGGAATCCAAGTCACCCCTTTTTGGACACATGGATCAAGCCAAGCGGCCACTGGAGCTTTTTGGGAGATTTTTAGTATAGGACCATATGATAGTTATTCATTTATGGTTTGCACTAAAGTACTCAATTTTTTTCTTGTTGACTTTTCTTTTTATTGACTTTTCCACTTGTTTGTTAATTTTCCATTGTTGTGGCGTACTCTTAGTAAGATTGTATTTGATGCTTTATCTTTTGAGACTTTGAGTTAAGTGTCATGTTTGTCATTTGTTTTACTTACATGCCTACTCTTTCTAGTTAGTTTGGTTTATACACTCTTGTTATACCATGATTCTATATCATGTTTACTATGATATATTATTGGATTGACACTTTGTGACAAACAAGGAAGAATAATTTGAGATGACTTGATTATGTACCATGTTTGTTATGATATGTCTTTATTTGACACTGTGATAAAAAGGGGGAGAATATTTTAAGTAATTATGGGAGAATTTGGGGAGTTTTTTT